>CM059190.1:25700164-25765655 GCA_030323885.1 Branchipolynoe longqiensis | reverse complement strand
CATATATATAGGTTGTGGGAAACCCCCCCCACCACATGACGTGGGAAATCCTGTGACGTCATCAAGAGCGTGGAAATAAACCAGTATCTAACAAGCACTCACCGTGTCCAGACGTTGGTCATTACACAGTACACTACATGGTGTCAGATAGAAGGACTCACAATGGCATTAACAGGACTAAAGCCACCAGGACCACTAAGCCTTGAGGATAACATGGCCCTCAACTGGGAAATGTGGTACGACTCATATGAGTTCTACGCAGCAGCGGCCGGAATCAACAACAAACCGGAAAAAACACAGTGCGCGGTATTTCTACATGTGGCAGGAGCGGAGGCCCAAAAGGTATATCGAACGCTGAAAAATGACAGCAACATTATCGACAAAATACAACCGCTAATTGCCGCATTCCGAACATACTGTGAGGGAAAGACAAATATCACCGTCATAAGATACAAGTTCAATTCACTGCAACAAACCAACCAGACAATGGACACGTATATTCGTGAATTGCAGTACCGCATCGCACACTGCAATTACAGGGAGCTCACGGAGTCAATGCTCTGCGACAGACTAGTCTGCGGCGTCAAAGACACGAAACTGAGGGATCGCTTGTTACAAACAGCAGATCTAACATTAGACAAGTGTATCGAGACATGCCGGCTAAGCGAACATCACTCATCCCTGCTGTCAGAAGCAACAACACTGATTGAAACCGAGAGAGTGGACGCTGTCAACGTACGCCAAACAACAACAAACACTGTCACACCACGCACGCAATCATGGTCAAGTCAACGCAACAGATCAAGAGCCAGTACGCACACACAGTGCGGGAGGTGTGGGTACACACACGAGCCCGGACAATGCCCAGCAAAAGGTAAACAATGCTCCAAATGTCACCTAATCGGTCACTTCTCAAAAGTATGTAAAACAAGGAACCCAAGCGTTGCTAATATAAACATGATACAAGTAGATGACAACAACCTACCTCCGAGTGAAAATGAAAGTCACATAGATGAAGAAAATGACTTGTTCGTTGGGTGCATTTCACAACCTGACAGCACCGACACATCACTGTGGTTTACCACCGTGTCACTCGGCAAGCAAAAGGTAAAATTCAAGCTAGACACGGGGTCACAAGCAAATATAATCCCCAGAAGCATATACAAGAAGTTGAAGAACGTCACACTCCACCCTTCCAAGTGCATGCTGATAACATTCTCCGGGGAACGAATCCGTCCGGAGGGGGAAGCCGAGATCTGCACAAACGGAAAATGGCTAAGGTACCAGATAACAAGCAACGGCTGCCCAATATTAGGAAGTAAAGCCTGCTCACAGATGGGACTCATACAACGCGTAAACATGATATCGAAGGACAAGCCGAGCACTCAACCAGCAGACGCCAAGGAGAAGAACGAACCAAGCGCAGAATTACTGGTAAATAAATATGATGACATATTTATAGGTCTAGGAAAGATTAAAAGTAACGCGAAAATATACGTTGACAAAAAGGTACAGCCATGCATAGACCCACCTAGGCGAATTCCCCACGCAATAAACGATCAAGTAAAAAATGAACTAGATAAGATGATTAGACTAGGGGTCATAGTGGAGGAAACGGAGCCCACCCCATGGGTCAGTTCAATCACCATAGTTAAAAAACCAAACAAAATCCGCATATGTTTGGACCCAACCAAATTAAACAAAGCCATTTTAAAGAGCCCATACCCAACAAGGACTATAGAAGAAGTCATTGCAAACACATCAGAGGCTAAATTTTTCTCAGTAATAGACGCCAACAGCGGATACTGGCAAATTGAGCTGGATAAGGAAAGTAGCAAACTATGCACGTTCAATACACCATGGGGTAGGTACCGTTTTACCCGTTTACCCTTTGGAATTAAAACGGCAGGAGACATCTTCGTACAGGAGATGAATCAAATTTTACATGGTTTACCAGGTGTAAACGTCGTAACAGACGACATACTAATATATGGGGCGACTCTCGAAGAACACAACTTCAATCTAGAAGCCGTGTTCAAAAGGGCGCGAGAGGTCAACTTAAAATTCAATCCAGTAAAATCAAAAATATGTAAAAAAGAAGTAAACTATGTAGGACATACACTAACACAATCAGGAGTAAAACCGACCAACGAGCGAATTCAGGCCATCCTGGACATGCCGCCACCAACCGACAAAGCAGGGATACAAAGGTTCCTAGGCATGGTTGGCTATGTAGGGAAGTTTATCCCAAATATGTCGGAAATAGCAAAACCATTACGAACAATATTAGAAAAAAACACCGAATGGCACTGGCAACATGAACAGAAAGAGTCGTTTTCACTACTAAAAAAACTACTAATAACAGCACCGGTACTACAATATTACGATGTAAAAAAACCCATAACCCTTCAGGTAGACGCATCGAAATCCGGCCTAGGAGCAGTATTATTCCAAAACAATAAACCAGTCGCCATGGCCTCGAAATCATTAGACCAAGCACAATCAAATTATGCGGTCATCGAAAAGGAGCTGTTGGCGATATGTTTCGGGTGTAACAAATTTCATCAGTACATATTTGGCAAAGAGATAGTAATTCAAACAGACCATAAGCCACTAGTAGCAATAATGAGCAAGCCGGTACACACATTGTCAGCCAGAATGCAAAGAATGAGACTTCGGCTACAAAATTACAATATCATGTTAACATATATTAAAGGCACAGACATGTACTTTGCAGATGCCTTATCACGAGCCCACTCGACGTCCATCCAACCGAATGACTTGTTCGACACAACTCTATCGGTGGCTGAAATGGGAGTGGCACCAAATATGCTCCGACGCATCGCGACTGGTACCAAAACAGACGAGGCACTACTCCAAGTAGTACAACTAACACAACAAGGTTGGCCCGAAGAAAAACACAAAATACATGCATTGGCAAAACCCTACCTTACGTTCAAAGATAACATAACATACATCGACAATATGTTATTCAAAAACAATCAAATAATAATACCATCAACACTGCGCCACGAAATGCTACAAATAATACATGAATCACACCTCGGCATCGTTAAATGCAAGGAGTTTGCACGGGACAATGTATTCTGGCCGGGTATGTCAAAACAAATTGAAGATATAGTCCTACGTTGTTCAAATTGCCAATCAACACGAAATGTACCACATTCTGAGCCACTGATATCTCATCAAATTCCTCAACTCCCATTCCAAAAAATAGGCATTGACCTGTTTCAAATTCAGGATAAGCATTTCATTATTATAGTAGATTACTACTCCAAGTACCCTGAGGTAGTACAGTTAGGCTCAACAACTAGTACAGCAACGGTAGAAATATTAAAACAGGTTTTCTGTAGATTTGGAATACCCGAGATCGTGGTATCCGACAACGGCCCACAGTTTCAGAGTGCAGCATACAGAGATTTTGCCACGGAATTCGGGTTCCAAACAGTATACTCCAGTCCACTACACGCACAAAGCAACGGCCTGGCTGAAAGATACGTACAGACGGTTAAACAAATAATAAAGAAAGCAACAAAAGAAAACAAAGATTATAACATTGCCCTATTAAATTACAGGAACACACCCCTAAGAAACATCAATGCATCACCTGCCCAACTGCTATTCAGCAGGAGACTAAGATGCAAATTGCCAGCGACAAACAAACATCTGCAACCAGAAATACAACACTCCAAAACCAACCAACTCAGGAAACGACAACAAATACAAAAAAAGTACCATGACAGACACGCTGGCAAACAACACGCCAAATTACATATAAACGACCAGGTCCGATACATGAGCCATGAAGGGAAATGGAAGTCAGGAGTGATAGTCAAAACGGACACACCCAGACACCGAGATTACCAAATCAGCAATCAGGAAAAACATGTGTTAAGACGGAACAGAAAATACATATTCAAAATCCCTAACAGGCAGTCACAAACACAAGCAAAAACAATCACACATGCACCAAAGGCCAGCAAGGCCCAATCAATGGCACAAACAACGGTAGATCCAACAACTAACAAAGATCATTATGTAAACCGTTACGGCAGAGTGGTCCGTCCAGTAATTGATAAGACAAAATTTATATGTTAGATATAAGAACGGACGATACACATGTTAGATATAAGAACGGAAGATACACATAAAAAATAACGTAGATCTAAGGTCACAAACACTGATGACAACCATTAAGGACGAATAAATAGTTAACCATTAATTATATAAAAAAAAAAGAAAAAAAAAGGGAGATGTCATATATATAGGTTGTGGGAAACCCCCCCCCACCACATGACGTGGGAAATCCTGTGACGTCATCAAGAGCGTGGAAATAAACCAGTATCTAACAAGCACTCACCGTGTCCAGACGTTGGTCATTACACAGTACACTACACCCCCCCCCTGCCCCCGGCAGCTAAAACATAATCACATTGGGGGCATTCGACTGGGCCCTTTCTATCCACAAGATTTATGGATGGAACGGATGGAGCCACATACACACATCCGAATCATCGGTATATGAACCCACTTCCGGTCCCAGTCGAATAGGAATTTGTTCGGAAATATTTCGATATTCGGATAGAGAGGCCCAGTCGAATGCCCTCAGTTTCTAGTGAGCTTGTAGGGTCGTCGAATACGGCCGTTTTACACCAGTTTCACCAGCCTTGTGTTGTGCCTCATGACCTGTGCCAATCCAGTTAGTCCGACCCCTTGATCCGCCCCTGAAAATCAAAACGAGGGGGGGGGGATGAAATCTCCGTGTCTACATAGTTTGGTGCATGGAATTCAATAAGATAAGGAAATGACTGCTTTACTCAGTATCTCGATACAGTACAACCCCAATAAACCAAGTTCGATTAAACCAAGCTCGGTTAAACCAAACGATCGAAATAGTGAAATAGCGAATGGTAGACAGGAAGTGTGAACACTTATTTGTCTCTCAATTTTGCTTGAGTGCAAGTAAATATGCAACTCAAGGAATAATTAGTAGCATGTGATGAATAAGGGGTCAAATTTCCTTGGATCATCAGCCCATGCTTTTTCTAATCTGTTCTTGAATGAATTTATTGACTCGGCATCAATAACATTTTGACTCGGTTAATCCACACTTTTTTCGGCGGCCTGGCAAAATACTACCATTTATCATATAAAAAAGTTGGTTAAACCAAAGTCGGTTAATCCAAAGTATCGGTTAATCCAAACAAAATTGTCGGCCCCAGGCCACTTCCAGTACAGTTAAAGCAAACTTTCATGTGGTTTTAAGGTCATCTGAGACTTTTTATATGATAAATGGTAGTATTTTGCCGGGTGGCCAAAAAAAGTTTGGATTAACCGATCGTTTGATTTAACCGAGCTTGGTTTAATGGGGTTAAACTGTATATGCATAAAAAATAATAATGATAGTGTCCACACACATTGCATATTACATTCATAATGCACCAAAGTTGTTGCCAAAGCCAAGTCAAAGTCAAAGTCAAAGCTCGGTTAAACCAATGGTCGGTTAATCCAAACAAATTTCTAGGGTCCCTTCAAGTTTGGTTTAACGGGGTTATACTGTACTATGAATCAATGGGATATCGAGTCCAACACACAAAACAAACAAGCTTTCATCCATGACACGAGCGACAGACCAGGCGCGGTGGCCGAATCGGTAGAGCGCAGGCTTCCCGTGCGGGAGATCGGTCATGGTGCTCTCGGCCTGATTTCCCAGTGGTGCAGCACTATAAAAGTCGCCATGAGACAATGAGTGCGCACAGTCACAAGTCGGTACCCATCCTGGTATGACCATAGATGTTTCTAGGACGTAAAACGACAGCACTAATGGCAGTGATACTAAATAAGACCACCGTTCATTCAGTGAAACTGTAGGCCTACTCTGGCCTGCTACTTTGACTTTGAGACAGAGTTTATTTTGTCGCTTTCACGTTGCCCTCATCATGCTTATGTTAGGCCAAATAATTAAAAGAAAGTTGGTGATCGTCTTTTGAAAAAAAATTTGATCGTAGGGCTGGCGGTTTTTATTTTATATTTATTTATTATTTATTTACTTTATTTTTTTAATAATAATTTTTAAAATGTATTTATTGTTTATTTATTTGTCAGTATTTCACTTGTCTCCTCGCCCTCGCCCTCCATGCTCCCCACCACCCTAATTCACATTCTCTCCCTCCTCCCCACCCAACACCCTCCCTCCCCCAACCTCCTCCACTCTCGACCCTGCTCCCTCCCCATCCCAGTTCCCTTCGATATAGCGAATGGTAGACAGGAAATGTGAACACTTATTTGTCTCTCTTTTTTTTTTTTTGGTACATTAGTTGTCCCAAGCAGGGGAAATCCCAGTCACAGACGACTGGTCTTCCCCACTATACTGCTGGTCGATAGAAAGCCCGAGCCTACACTTTTACCGACCCAAGGGATTTTTAACCTCCCACACCACATAGACATGGTATGAGAGCAACCGGCCTTTGTTGACGCTGTAAGTTATACACAGCGGTGGAAATCCAAATTGGCAGAGCTGGGAGCACGGGGAATCGAACCGCCGACCCTCAGATTAGGAGTCTGACCTAGAAAAAAGTCAGACACTCTAACCACTCCGCCACAGAGAACACCACCCACCATAGAGAACACCTTCCTATCACCCCTCAAATCCCTCTCCACCCCACCCCCCAAATGCCCTATCCATTCCCACCACTTCACCCCCCTTTCCATTTCTCATTCCACCCGTCCTCTCCATTTAACAGTTAAAGAAGAAGAAAAAATCAAGGGCGGGCGATTTTTCAGGCACGGCACGGACGATCACCAATTTAATTTGTGTTATTTAGCCTTGTAATAAGGATTGTGTGGACGAAAAGTACATTTTGCATGTACACAATTGCTGCCTAAATTTTTTTTTTTAAATTCTAGTTTTACTGAATAACTTAGTCTACGTCATAGATTTATTTAAATGCACCACGTACCTACTTGTGATATATGCGTAATAGACGTAGGATTAGGGCTGCTGGAATAACTATGGATAACCAGGCACACACACCAGTGAGTTGTAGCGAAATATAACACCGATATCTCCGAGTATGCCTGGAGAATGATGTTTAAACACCAAGAACAGTCAAGACGTGTTCTCGATCTCATCTCGGCAGTCGCCGCTCCAGTTGTGTTGTCGGACCTACCTCCGTCACACTGTCACGCTCTGTTGATCCCGGGTCACTGCATTTAGACTGATCTAAATATGGCTCCATCTAATGCAGTCAGAGAACGAGTATATCTATTTATAGCTACTCGACACCCTGCTACACGAGCACCCGTTTTCGGCGACCTATGTCTATGGGACTGGCGGACCCCTGCTTTGTTCGGACAATTTATTCAAAGTACAAGGCTGTCTTTGTTTCACTTAACTGTCCCTCCCGTGACAGGATACCTTTAATACAGGATCGAGATGCAGGTATATATATACCAAATCTCTCGCACCATGATCGACTTCGTGCCTTAGATCTACCTAGTCTCTACTACCGAAGAGCTCGGGGCGACATGATTGAGACATAAGCAGCTGACAGGCAAGTACTCTATGGTCGCTGATTACCTAAAAATGGATGACACCAACACTAGAGGTCATAGATTCAAATTGAAGAAAGGGAGAACGAACAAGAGTGTCAGACAGCAGTTTTACAGTTATCGTATTGTCAATGCCTGGAACGGTCTGCCTCCAGAGGTTGTGGATGCGCCATCCCTGAATGCTTTCAAAGCAAGGCTGGATAAGCATTGGAGGCAGTATAAGTATTGCAAACACCCAGTATTTGACCCTTATGACCCCGTTAAGTCACAGTTGGACAGGCCTTGACCTGATACAGGCTTATAGCCTAACCATAATCAGTGGCGGATGAGTATGAGTATATATATATATACATATATATATATATATATATATATATATATATGTATATATATACACACACATATATATATATGTATGTACATATACTCAACACCCCAACCCACAACCCAACACAACACACCAAACAACCCACCAACCCAAAAACCCCCCCAAAACCACAAAAAACCAAAAACAAAACACCAAACCCACACAAACAAAAACACAAAAAACGTCTTTGTCGCATCGCGACCGACAGCATGATGATGATGTACATAATTCGTATGCAGTATATATATGTATATGCTGCATAGAGCATATATATATATATATATATATATGCTGTATACGAATTATGCGAGTACAATAACCCAGAATATCCCTCCTTTCCCCACCAGACAGGATGGCCGAATAAATTGAGTATCCGTCTCCTGCTTTGGGAGATTAGGGGATCCGAACCCGTGGGTTTGCGGGTTCAAATCCTGTTTGAATCAAACAAATGACTTAAATATTGATATTTGCCACTTCCTAGCCTGGTGCTCGGCATTATTAGGATAGGGCAAGCACTGATTGGCTCAGTGTCAAGAAAATGTGACTGAGTGGGATATCAGGTCATGGTGCTGGTGGCCTGGTCTCCCAGTGAGGCAGCACTATCAAGTTGCCATGAGTGCGAACTGTCACAAGCCGGTATCCATCCTGATATGAACCCTAAAAGTTGCTAGGACACAGAACAACAACAAAGAAACAAACAGTGCCTGAACTCTTAGTATATATACCTATATATATATATACATATGTGTATAGGCCTATATGTGTATATACATGCACATACAGGTGTATATATATATATATATGTATATATATATATATATATATATGTATATATGTAAATTAGCGGTGCGAGGCAGGAACCACTGAGGTGGAACGACCAGGCCGGGGCAGAGGTAGTACTCTATTAATAAATCACTTGCTACGCAGACATCGAGGAGTAGGCCTACATACCTCGCTCTTTCACAGTAGCCTAACCAGAACATTTATTTGGTTGCCCACAATTGTTCGCGCGTGCTTCCACGAAATTAACAAAATTGTAAGCACATCATTGAAACAAGTGCATATTATGAACGATTTGGTATGGATAAAGATATAATTCTAAGCACAAAATTGTACAGGAAATAAACAAATTGTTTAGTATAAAATAAAGTGCATAGTAGGCCATATACAATATTTATTCAATTCAATTCAAAACTTGATGTCAGACTCAGCATTGTGACAGTTGTATAAAGCGGTATACAGTAGAACAGATAAGAATTACTGTGAATAACATACAAGTAATAGTATGCACACTACAATACTGACCATTATTCAGTGTCATTATCATCAAAGACCCTATAATACTAAAACAGCTCACTCCCTACCTCTCCCATGGTAATGTAAATTTTGCAGTGCCACCTCGTGGTAGGTTTGATCAGCCCGGCTGCTGGTTGGTGTTTCACATGTAAACACATACAATTATATTATACATGAGATAGGAAAGTATGAATACACATCAATATGAAATTGCTATGAACAAATACACAGCATCATCATCATCATCGCCATCATCACATATCTTTCACATTCATATATACATTTATACATATAATATAGCAACTGTTTAACCAGTTGCACCAATTGGTGGGTTTTGATCATTTTGATTACACAGTACAGGCTGAGTGAGCCATCTTAGTATTATAGCGTCTTTGTTATCATTTAGCATGGAAAGAAATATGGTTGCAAGCACAATATTGTTCGAACATGCTTACGGGAATTTGTAAGCACAAAATAATGTAGAAAATCCAGTGGCCCATATTTTCGTATGGTTGCATTTTGCTACAGTTCGTCAACTCTACACCAGTAGGCCCTATAGACATACAATAATGGCTGGAACCAGGACTGCTACAGATTGTTTACAGTAGACCCTAGAGTAGGGGTGAATGACAACCTTACTTAAATTCAAGCAAAAACTGCTTCAGTCAGAATTACCTGTGGAGGGTATGGTTCCAGTACAGTGGCACAGAGTTGGTGAAATGGAAGAGAATGCAAAAAGACAAGATGGCGACCACAGTAAGATCCTGATTCGAGTTTCAAAGTCTAATTAATGTACATGAATTAATAAATTCTTCATTGCAAAAAGTGGGTTGCCATGGTTTCCAGCATAGGTGCCATCATAGCCATCAGCACAGCTTCCTCTGTTACCACCGTAATCACAGCCATGGACATCAGCAGTCACAAGGCTCATAGAGAGCGTGGCGACAATGAGGAGGAAAAGGAGTGCCTTATTCATCTTGGTGCTGTGAGTCGGAGACTGGTGATGGCTCCTGTGTCCTGAGACCATATATACGGAGCAGCGTGGGACTTGTAGCTTGCTGAAAGTAGGTGGAATATGCATCAGGGTGGCTGGATGTGTCCAGAATACGTAAGTGTGTCTATGCTTTCCACTTGGCAAAGGTTATTGTTTGTCCTTGGCATCACAATTATGCAAAACATGACATATATTTGCACCAATAAATCTCCCCACCTGGATACGATGAATATGGCCTAGCGGCTAACATGGCATCAAACCACTACCAATCAATCAACCAACCCTACCTATAACAGTCTCTTGCAGTTTATTTCTTTTGCCTATGTATATGTGACTTGTTATCCAAAATGGTGATCTGTACAAATTTATGTTCACTAAAATGAAAAGCCAGTCATATAATTGCAACAGGTATTTCTTGCATGAATATTTTCTTAGTGAAATATTGATATCAACTGAAATGTCAAATAAACTGAGCATAATAGGGCCTACCAATAACACGCATAGAATCGGCTATGCATCTTAATAGCTTCTGTAATGATCAATCCCTCCATACTATTTACTTGGTTGGGGTTTTGCGTCCTTGAAACATCCAAGATAATATCAGGACGGGGCTTCCAAAATGAACCTAACTTGCTATTCTATTCCAGTGTAAGCAGGAAAAGATAGGTCATTAGTACACAGGCAAAGCATTGCAGGAAGACCATATGAAAATTACAATTACACAAAGGAGAGTCAGAGCTCTTTTCTCATGGTTTTTTGATACTTTTCTTTTATAATAAAGTGTTTGGTTACAGTGTTTGTCTATATTTTAATTACTTAAACTAGTTCAGTAGGTTTTCATACAGCGACATTCTCAGTCTGTTATTGTGCATTAGTCTGTGAGATCATTTCAATGAGGAGGTTCATTTAGTCTATTATTGTACATTAATTTGTATCATCATTTCAATGAGGAGGTTCATTCAGTCTGTTATTACACATTAATCTGTGATATCATTTCAAGTGCCTGTCACACCTTACCGCACTGAGTCCCGGACACCACCGGACAAAGAATTTTCTAGTCCGGTGCTGTCCGGTACACAAAATGTATCGAAATGTATTGAAATGGAGCGTAATTGGGTCAATTGCCGCCGGACAACCGGACAAGTACCATACATGTACCATACATGTACCGGACGAGTACCGGACGAGAACCAGACAAGAACTGGACGGACCGACCATCAACCGGACACGTACCAGACTGTATTTTTTGGATTTTCTTGGTATTGTCGTCGGGGTGATGAAAATGGGAAATATTGCACATAGAACGAGACTCGAACCCACATCTCTTTGCATTCCAGGCCAGTGTGCTAACCATTACACCACCTAGGCTCCCTGATATCAACACACTGCCCACGCCTACCTGTTTATGTGGTTACTTGCCTGAGAGGTCAGTGCCGACTACTAGAGTATATATATATTTTATTGATGTTCTCGCCACCGGACAATTCCGGAAGCAAACTGGACACCAACGGATGGGGACCGGACACATACGGATGGGTACCGGACATGAACCAGACAAAACCAGACAAACCGGGCACCAACCGGACACCAACTGGACACGTCAGTCCGGTGGTGTCCGGTAGAAGTTTTGTGCATGTTCAAAACTTGTACCGGACACCACCGGACACTGCCTGATGGGTACCGGACATGTACCAGACATCGCCATATACCACCGGACAGTGTCTGGTTCTCGTCCGATTCCCAGGTGTGACTGGGCCTTATGGTGCTGTCACATTACGACGTTTCTCACTAACGCGCGTCGACGCATGCCGACGTGTCGCCTTTTTGGGTGAAACGTCGGCACGCATCGGGACGCAATACTGGCGCGTTACTGGCGCGTCGGTACACTTTGAGTGACACGTTGCTGCTGGTTGGCGCGCGTCGGCTCGCCTCGAGCGTTTTGTGCTTGCACAAAACTTTCGACGACGCACAACGCGTGTCAACATGTTGGTTCGCGCATTATGGGCGCGTTAGTAGCACGTCGACACCCGTTATCAGCGCGTTAGCGGCACGCTGGTAGCACGTTGATCAACGTCGATACACGTTGGGAATTTTCCGCCAAACTGCAAGCGGTGCGTCAACGCGTCGGTACGTCCCACCGACGGGTAGTGGGCGTGTTATTGGCGTTTCTCCAGCGTTTCTTGACGCGTTGGACGTGTTTCGGGCGCGTCTGGACGTGTTGCTGGCGCGTCTGGACGTGAACGTTTCATCAGCGTTTTGGCTTTGGGTATATATAGGTAGGGATTTCCATCTTTGGCCAGAACGTTAATGACGTGCCACCCCCACGCCGTCAACGCGCCAACAGCGCGCCGAAAAACCCACTGATAACATGCTGGGAACCCGCCGACCCTGATTAACGTGCCGACAACACGGCTATAACACCCTGATAACACGCTGGGAACCCGGTGGCGGAACGTTGACACACACCGACAGATGCTGGAGTAAATTAGGTCAAGCATTTTTTGTTGTTTTTTTGTGTTTTTTTTGTTCCACCGCACGTCGAAATCCGTTGGCTGCGCGCTAATAACACGCTACTAACATGCTACTAACATGCTGCGCTCCGTCAAATTTTCTCCCAAAATGCCGAAAAGTTGGACGTGTCTCGACGCGTTGAAATTATTTTGCGCGCTGCTGGCGCGTCGGTGAGAAGTCTCGTAATGTGACAGCACCATTAAACTATGCAAGTGGACTGAGGTGTATCAGCCTCCCCATGTGAAATTCCACATACACAGGTAGCCATTGGCAGGTAGATTTCAGCATGGATAATATAATGGTTACGATTCCCCATAGCATCACCTTTGCCAATTTGGATTGCCACCACTGTGTATAACTTACAATGTCATCAAAGGCCAGTTGTTCTCATACCATGTCTATGTGGTGTGGGATGTTACTAATCCCTTGAGTTGATAAACATGTAGTTTCAGGCTTTCTATCGACCAACTGTCTAATGGTGAAAACAAGTCTCTTCAGACTTATCCATGATAGGCAGTATAAATCGTCAAGAAAAAAAGAAGAAATGATGCTCGTCAAAAGCCGTGTTTACACGGGAGAGTTAAATCGCTTCATATAAATCGCCTTGCCTAGTTCGCCTCACATTCGCCGTGTAAACGCGACTCTGAGGCGGATTACGGCTGATTCGCCTCATATAGTTCGCTTCATATAAACCACGTCGCGAGGTAGTTTATATGAATCGATTCAGCTGGTTCCTGGGCGGCGACTAAACAAATAGCAGTACTCGCCGGCTACAGGCTCACTAAGGCTGCTGGTTCCCGGCGCCGACACACTTTCAAACTCAGTCCGTGTAAACGCGCCACTACTTCACTTCATATAAATCGCTTTGTCTAATTTGCTTCACAATTCCCCGTGTAAACACGGCTCTAGAATGGTAGAATTGTGGCTTCAAGTTTCAGTCTAGGCCGAATGTTTCCCACATGCAAAAACACTCCCTCCCTATATCACCTGCTATAACTAGTCATATTCCATTAAAATATTTATATATCTGAAATTGTCTTCTTCCGATTTGATTTGTTCTGACCAATTCAAAGGTCACCCTTATATAAGTGACGAATGAAAGCAAAAATATAGCTATGTGGATATTCATTCAGCAGTCACAGAACAATATATTTAACATGGTGCACATATATATATATTTTTTGTATTATATGCATATAAATGTCACAGGTATAATAAATGAGCTGAACGATTTCGAAATGTGTTTCTTAAGGGACTGGTCACAAGTTATTCTTTATTTTCCATTAAAATAAAGGAAGAAAATTCACCCCGATTGTCAACTTTCAAAATGACATACAGACCATTTTATACAAATATTCACAATTTGACATTTTATGCCGTCTTGTTGCATATCTGGAACTTGAATGTCCTCCAACAGTCATGTCCATGTCCCGGTTTGGTCTGTAAAATAAATAAACAAATCCGTCAAACAAATTTGACAATATGCTTATTTATAAAACACAATAATAAACTTAATCTTACTATGGAAATATAGTGTTGAAATATATAGCACAATATCTATGGAAGTAACCATGTAGTATTAATACTCTAATTCTCTTATATAATAGTAAATTTTACCATTCTGTTAATCAGTAGCCATGCCTGCCGAAGCCACCATTGTACCCTCCACGACCACCATGGTTGCCATAGTTGCCACCATAACCACCACCATAGCTTGCGCCATAGCTTCCACCATTGCCTACGCCATATCCTCTTCCACCATAACCACGGCCATCGTCATCAGCAGTCACAAGGCTCATAGAGAGTGTAGCAACAATGAGGAGGAAGAGGAGTGCCTTGTTCATCTTGGTGCTGTGAGTCGGAGACTGGTGATGGCTCCTGGGTCGGGCTGTCTTATATACACTGAGCACCATGGGGCTTGTACCTAATCACAAGAGGATTGAATTATGCATCAGGCTAGCTGAATGTGTCTAGAATGCATAATTCTGTTTGTACATTCTCTTTGGTATAGATTTTTGTTGCTTCTGGCATTCCAATGACGCATAGCATGACATATATTTGTACTGATAGTGCCTCACCAGCCAGTCTTGTATATTTCCCCTCCTTTTGCATAAATATATGTGACCTGATTTGCAAAAGGGCAATGTGCACCAAATTATCTCCGTATGTATCCAGCAGGTGAATAGTTTTTATATATTAGAAAATTAGGCGTAGTCATGCTACAAAAAACCCTCAAATTATTTAATCGGATATTCATTTCTATGTTTTTTTTAGAAATCCTTCTACTCCACAAAGAGTCCCAGCCGAACTAGACTCATTTCATGATGTTAGTCAAGGATGGAATATGTAGTAGGCACCTATGCACAGACAACAAGTTGCACAAAAAACCTAGCAAAATCACCATTATTTAAAGGAGAGTTAGAAGACTTTTCTAATAGGTTCTTAATGTTTAACTATTAGTTTGTTTTGTTTGTTTGTTGTTGTTTTACATCCTAGTAGCATCTAAGTTCATATCAGCAGGGGTACCGACTTGTGACAGTGTGCACTCATGGCGTCTTTATAGTGCTTCCCCCACTGGGAGACCAGGCCGCAAGCACCATGACCTGATATCCCACTCAGTCACATTATCCTGACACTGAAGCAACCAGTCCTTGCCCTATCCTAATAATGCAGAGCGCCTGGCTAGGAAGTGACAAGTATCAATTTTTAAGTCATTGGTTTGACTCGACCAGGGTTCAAACCCATGATCCCACGGTCTACCAACACGGGAGAGAGACACTCTAACTCATTCGGCCATCCCGTCTGGTGTTTAACTATTATGCAGGAGTACTTGTTCAGTGCTTTTCTATATTTAATTAATGATGAACAAAAAGATGGTTCAGAACTTTTCCTAGTTGAATGATATTAATATGTGGATATTTCTATTCTACCTCTCTTTTCTAGATAATCTCACTGAAGAATCATGACGGTTGATTATCATTTATCCCCAAGGGGTTCCATCCAACATTAAACCGTGATTGATTGCTTGAGAAAAGCATAGTTTTTCTTAAAATTAGGAAAACCCTATGTCAAGGTTGACTCGTTCATATCATACTTGTGAATCTATTAAGGTAAATTGGTCACATTAATAGTCTTATCAAATTTATTTTCATACTTGAGAATATAGTTAATTGAATTAGTGATGTTGCTACACCTTTCAAGTTTCTTTGACATAGGGCACACTTCTGAATCGATCAAATTAAATATGTTAATGGGCTCTTAGTCATGCTTGCGAACATGTCAAATTGATATGATCACGTTAATTACATCCTTACAATTTATTTGTCATGCTTCTAAATCCGTCAAGTTGAATTGGTCTCGTTAAGTAGCTTAAGCCTATAATGGGTTCTTAGTCATACTTCTAAACCCATCAAATTAAATTTCTCGCATTAATTACACCTAAAATGGTTCTTAGCACATTGAATTGGTCACTTTGCTTACATTGTTAAAGTTTCTTTGTCATATTTGTGAATATGTCAAAGTAACTTAGTCATGCTATATTCTCTTCTATGGTTTCTTCATCATAGTTTTGAATACATCAAGCTAGTATGGTCATGGTCACATAATTATGCAATTCTTTAGTTATAATCCTCCATGTGAATAGCTCAAATTGAATTCATTATGTTAATACACTTTTCAAGTTTCTTAGTAATACCTATGAAAACAGCAATTTTAATTAGTCACATTAATTGCACCTTTAATGTTTTTTAGTCATACTTTCGAATACATCAAATAGAATTGGTCACCTTACTGCAAATAAAGTTTGTTAGCTATCCTTCTGAATAGGTCAATTTGAATTAGACATGTTAATTACACAGAGTCAATCACAACCGATCATGGCTCTATGGATATTTAATACAGGAAATACATACATATCTAGGGTGCATGCATCTTTTATTGTATCAATAAGATTTGTAATATTATAGTCTATTATGCACATTATCAATGACACATTTTTATTTATCAAAGAAATTTGTAATTCAGGACACGAGACGGACCTACATAGAATGGGATATTTATTATGGAGTAGTGGTAGTCAGTACAGTGAGAGCATACAGGTGCAATGATAAGGTAGAGAACAAGTTAATCGAATAGGGAAGATATAGGGAAAGTCTCTGGATGACCTGGGCCTCAACCCTCTAATCGTTAAAGTAGGGTCGGTGGGCCGGTGAAAAATAGGTGTTGCTGGTCTGATGTCTGGTGGAGAAGTGCCGATGGGGTGGCAGGGGTGGCGGAAGTGACATCAGAGTGGGTCACCGGGTACAAGCGGCGGCTCCGGCACGCGTGCTGGTGTCACCGCCTGGAGTTAATGAAGGGCCTATGAATAAAAGGGAGGGGGTAGATAGGGAGGTACGGGTAGGGGATAGGGAGGGTCCGTTCCACCTCGGTCGCGAATTACCCACATTGCCGTAGCAATATGGACAATTCAGGACATGAGACGGAACTACATAGTATGGGATATTTATTATGGAGTAGTGGTAGTCAGTGCAGTGTAAGCCTACAGGATAAATAATAAGGTAGAGAACAAGTTAATCGAATATGGAAGATATAGGGAAAGTCTCTGGATGACCCGGGACTCAACCAAATAAAGAGGAGAGTGCCCGGGTCACGATGGTGAAGGCCTCTGGTGGGACGTATCGGTGGACGGCCAAGGACTGCCAGTGTCCAAGGTCGCTGCACATGCCTGAGCGGCCCCCCGTCAAAGGCTGTGCAGGGTGTAGTGGCGTGCATCGAGGCATCCGAGATGTTGAAGGGCAGCGTGTAACGCGTTGGTCAAGGTGCATACGGTCAGGGGGCCGTCGTCCGGGGTCGGAAAGCGTGCGCCACGGGGGAGGTATGGGTCGTCCTGGCGTATCGTCGCCAGGCACGGATGGGGCAGCAGTCGGAGGATGGGATCCGTGAGATCCGTATGGTGTAGGCATCCGAGGGAGATCTATGTCTTGGTGAGCGAACCTTGACCGTTATGTGCGTTTTTGAGTCCAGGATGTCCGAGCCTCGGAGGGTGTGGCCTGGGTCATTGGGTCGGTCGGTCACCAGGAGGTTCCCCTGCTGAAGGAGGGTGAAGAATCCGAGTAGGAGTGCCGACGTGAGTACCCGGGCACGGGGCCCGCCGACTCGAAGTAGTGCACCACGCCAGTCAGCTGTTGGGTGGTCAAGGGGGGCGCCTGTGGGGGGAGATGAGTCGAGGTCCAAAAGACACCATGCTTGACTATTGACACAAGGTAGGTGTTGAAGCTGCGGGTCCTCCCATCCCGGAGCCTCACCCAGGTCCGGGCCGTGCTAACATAGTTCATGACCGACCCCGGGGACCTCAGGGACGTAGAGAGGTGTGCGATGTACAATGCGACGTCCAGCTGTGTTGGTAGCATGGGGTCGTACCCGCCGTGCCCGGGCGTGCTCGTGGTAGATCTGAGCTTGTAGTTCCTTGTTGCGCCATGTCCCGTGGGTGAGGCCCACCCTAAAGAGGTGTGTTACATCCTGGTGATCTTGATGTGTGCCTGGGGAGAGAGAGAGGCAAAATTACGATCTCCCCAGGCTACACAGTGTCAGAGACAATGGAAGAGTCGTGGCGGACCCGTATGCGGGTGAGGTCCATGTCTTCCACAAACTGTGCGGCCTTCCGGCATGTGGCCTCGTCGAACGGGGTCCTGCTCAGGGCATCTGCGACTGTGATGTCGGTCCCAGGTTTATGGACGACCTGGACCTCACAGGAGTTGAGTGTGGTGAATCTCCAGACCACCCGAGTGCAGGCACAGAGGATAGGGGCCCTTCCTGCGCCCGAGGTGAGCACCACATGGGAAGCCTGGTTATTGGTGTTGATGAGTAATGCATAGTCCTGGGGGTTGTGGGGGGGGTGAGTACGTATAGGGTGACAATGAGGTGCAACTGGTTGATATTGTGTTCTTCATCGAGGAAGTCCAGCTGATAGGCTTCCGCTATGTATCCTGACGGGGAGTATGCTCCACCGGCGAGGAGGGAGGAGTCGCACTCAATTACCCATTCTCACTTGGGCGGAGGGCGTGGGAGGACGACCCTGTTGGACGCGTGGGCATACATCATGAACCAGGTGATGTCCATGGTCATCTCCTGGGTTATTGTGTGCTTCCCGGTGTAAGGGGCGTTCCTGAGGGCTTCGAGTATGCGGTTCATGAACCGCCTGGCCGCACGCACGCACTTGGCGATGTGCTGTAGCCTTCCGACCAAGCGCTGGAGGTATTTCCTCGACACCCAGGTGCCAGGGCTCCACCTGGCGCACTCCTCGACAACCTCGGTCAATTTGTATGTCGGTATTTGTATGGTCATGTCGATGGTGTCAACGACGAATCCGAGCCATTCTAGGTTCTGTGTTGGTGGTACACACTTGTGGTGTGATGGTGTGAGGCAGAGGTCGGCGGCTAGTTGGATGGTGTCGAAACCTGTTCGGTTTCCGCCACGCCCACAAAGTCGTCCAAGCAGCATAGCGCGAAGTGTCCTTTGCGGCGCAGGATGTACACCACAGCATTGGTTGTATCTGCGCACGCCATGGATGAGGTGCGGCAGCCGAAGGGTGGTGCAATATCGTAATAGGTGTTACCATCGAGGGTGATGCCCAAAAGAGGTACAGACAGCAGGCAGGTCCTTAGTTGGCGGTATGCTCTGGCTAGGTCAATGGACCGTATGTAAGCTCCTTGGCCTAGGCGGGTGACCTCATCCGTGAGGTTTGTTATGTTGGGTAGGGTGTATGTGACGGGCCTACCTTGATAGTGCCCTTTGCGAATGCCGGAGTTAACACTCGCTCCCCTGGGGTAGCTAAGATCGACGATGACCCGCTGCTCGTCGGTGTTTTTCTTCGCGCGGGTCATCATCGGGCTCGTCTGCGCCCAGGGAGCAAAGGGAGGGTCGTTGAAGGGGCCAAGGAGCGCGCCCCAGCCAACCTCGGTTCGCACATACTTGTGCACCCAGTTGAGGTGTTCAGGGTCTTCGCGGTGGTTGGCGGTCGATGGGACGGGCAGGCAGTCGGCTGTGTAGTCGACCGGCCATCCAAACTCGAGAAAGTCGAGCAGTTGCTCATCGTGATAGTCCGAGAGGAGGCGCCTCCGACGGTCGATGTTTAGGTCCGAGGGAACCAGGATTCGTGCAGCGACGTGGTTGGGTAGTGCTGTGGTTCTAATTTCGTCATATATGTACCTATATATTTTGTTTCCCAATGCTGTAGGTACGGTGGTGGGCATATCCTGTTGAGTGTGGGTTTGTAGGATAGGGGCATGTGGGAGGGGTCGTAGGGGGGGGAGATTGAGTTGTCGTTGTCAGTGTTTATATCGTCGACATCCTCCGATGCGTGTGCGCGCTCATGGTATGTCAGCAGTGCGTAGCAATATGGACAATATAAACGCTTTAATGTGGTTTTAAATAAGGCAGTAAATAGGAATATGCCTTAAAGTTATAACAAGTGTTGGCTTATCACAGTGATTTTTCAGCTCATACTTCATGGATTATTGTATCTATATAGACTTTTAATATTATAGTTTAAAATGTAGATTATCAACAACAGATTTGCTTAAATAAAAGAAATCTGTAATATATGCTTTAATATGGTTTTTAATAAAGCAGTAAATTGGAATATGCCTGAGAGCAGGTGCATTCATCTGATTAGAACAGTATTCATGTGAGATCTATTAGTGAATACTTATTGTCTGCACAATTACCGAGCAACATTTCTGACAAAAATCACCTTCAACCATAAGCAATTTTATGTGTTCTCATATATTTGTCAATAATGTGGCATTGATTATAGATGTGACAAATGAAAGCAACAATATAGCTATGTGGAGATTAATTCAGCATTCACATAACAATATATTTAACACATTCAATGTCTTATTTATGGGCCGGGTTCAAGTCAAACTACTGACTTAAGAATTGGTACTTCTCATGACCTAGTCTGCTGTTCGGTATTACTAGGATGGAACAAGGAGCAGTCGGATGAGGAAGACCAACTGTCAATGATTGAAAATTCCCCTGCTTCATCAACTAATGTACTAAAATATATATACTTAAATGCATGATACAATTGGCCTGCATAATTCATTTAATGGGTTTGAAACCTAATTTAATAGGTTAATGAATTTTTCATTGAGAAGACTGTATGTGCTAAAAGAAAATACCATATATTTGCAGTGCTATTTTTGTTAACTCCAAGTAGTAATTCTGATGGATCTAGTATAATTACTATACTACTATAATTATCCAATAAGGAGTATGCTGTCATCACTCTCTTCAAACAACTCCAGAACAATTGATATAATTATTAATTTATTTGTCATTTTCCATCATCTTGTTGCATATCTGGAGCTTCAGTGTCCTCCAACAGTCATTTTCCGTGTCCCACCTCGGTCTGTAAAATAGATAAACACATTTGTCAAACAGATTTGAGAATATACTTATTCATATAACACAATAATAAACTTAATTTTACTCTGGAAATATTGTGTTGATATAGAAAGCACAATGTCTTTGGAAGTAACCATGTAGGCCCCCTAGTATTAACACATTAATTCTCATATATAAGAGTAAATCTTACCATTCAGTTAATCAGTGGCCATGCCTACCGAAGCCACCGCTATATCCTCCATGACTACCAGGGTTGCCATAGTTTCCACCATAGCTGCCACCATAGTTTCTGCCATAGCTTCCACCACTGCCTACGCCATATCCTCTGCGACCATAATCACGGCCATCGTCATCAGCGGTCACTAGGCTCATGGAGAGCGTGGCGACAATGAGGAGGAAGAGGAGTGCCTTGTTCATCTTGGTGCTGCGAGTCAGAGACTGGTGATGGCTCCTTTGTCAGGCCTTGTTATATAGCCTTACCACAATGGGACTTGTACCTCATCACAAGTGGATGAATTATGCATCAGTCTAGCTGCATGTGTCTAGAATCCATAATTCTGTTTGTACATTGTCCTTGGTATAGATTTCTTTTTGCTTCTGGCATTACAAGGATGCATAACATGATATATATTTGTGCCAATAGTATTGCACCTCAGCCAGTCTTGTATTTCCCCTCATTTTGCATAAACATATATGACCCGATTTGCAAAAGGGTGATGTGCAACAAATTAGCTGGATATCTATCTAGTAGAGGAATAGTTTTCATATGCAGCAAATCCCAGCAACCCTGCTTATGACTGCATTTTCAACCCAGGCAATGAAACACTCTTTGCCAATAAACCCAAGGCCATTCCAACTTTCGGTATACGTATTAAGGATTCATTAGAAACACTCAAGTTTGATGGAGATAAGATTGCAAAATTCCAATATCCAGACACACCACCTTGGACATACAGTGTCAATGTGAACTTGGCTCTCTCTGAAGCAAGGAAAGACTCAACTGACCCTCTGATCTACAACAGTATGTTCAGGGAGGTTAAAGACATACATTTTGATCATAACTTCATCTACACCGATGGTTCTTACCAGGATGACAAGGCTGCAGCGGCAGCTGTCATGGGCAAGCAAACCTTCTCGGAGCGATTACTAAAGGGTGCTTCGATATATTCAGCAGAGCTTGATGCCATATTCTTAGCAATGGACCATGTAGAAACCTCTTCCCATAGAAAATTTGTGATATGTTCGGATTCAAAATCATGCCTACAAGCTATTCAGAGCAAGGATTGGAAGAACCCTCTGATCCGCAAGATTTTAGAAAGGCTACATTATTTATGTTCAGGACTTCACAAAACTGTGCTTTTTTATTGGGTGCCGAGTCATGTTGGCATTCGAGGAAATGAGGCTGCAGATGGGGCTGCCAAAGAAGCTCTCGACAAATGCATTACACTTCTTCCCATTCCTCACACGGACCTCAAAAGGCACATCAGTGCACTCATAAGGAAAAAGTGGCAATTACAATGGGATGAAGCTGTCATGAACAAGCTTCATGCAATTCAGCCCACCCTTGGCAAATTTTCAGCTGCTTGTCATAGAAATAGATGCAAAGAGACCATTGTTGCACGTATGCAAATTGGACATAGCTATTTGACTCATAGTTACCTTTTTAAAGCAGAAGACCAGCCAGAATGCATACCATGTA
This sequence comes from Branchipolynoe longqiensis, assembly GCA_030323885.1. Lineage (NCBI taxonomy): Eukaryota > Metazoa > Annelida > Polychaeta > Phyllodocida > Polynoidae > Branchipolynoe > Branchipolynoe longqiensis. The sequence continues at coordinate 25,742,807 of CM059190.1, read as the reverse complement.
GAGTGCCTCTGTCTGTGAAACATATTTTGATTGAATGCATTGACTTTGCAAATGTTCGAGCACAGTATTTTAATGTAGCAAGTATGAAATGTTTATTTGACACTGTTAGTACTGCCTTAGTTTTATCGTTTTTAAAGCACATTGGACTGTTTAACCAGTTTTAAGACATTTTGATGGCATTGTATAGCCCTTAGTGTGCTGATATGCCGCTAAGCATTTATTCATTTATTCATTAATATGCAGTAAAGCCTCTCTAAATTGACCGACCTTGGGACCAACTTTACGTGGTCCATTTAGGGAGGTAGTCGGTTTAGGGAGTTAGAATATGGTTGCAATGGTATTGTTGGGACCCAAATAAAGCGATCATTATAGGGGAGTGGTCGATATAGTCGGTTAGGGAGGTTTTACTGTATTAGCAAAGTATTCACGCTACACAAACCGCTCAAAAGCTATCACATTATTTAATCGAAAATTAATTTTGATGTCTTTTGAAGGGATCATTCTACTCCACCGAGACTCAGCCGAACTGGACACATTTCATGATATTAGTCAAGGATGGAATATGTAGTAGGCCCCTATTCTCAGACTACAATACGAGTTGCAAAAAAACCTTGCAAAATCACTATTATTTAAAGGAAAGTTAGAAGACCTTTTTAATAGTTTCTTAGTGTTTAACTATTATGTGGGAGTACTTGTTCAGTGTTTTCTATATTTAATTAATAATTAACAAGAAGATGTTTCAGAACATTTTCACAGTTGAATGATATTAATATGTGGATATTACTTTTCTACCTCTCTTTACTCGATAATCTCACTTAAGACTTATGAAGGCTGATTGATCACAATAGTTGCTTACCCCCAAGGGGTTTCATGCAACATTAAACCCTGAATGATTGCTTGAGAATAGAATAGTTTCTTTTATGTTATGTAAACCCTATATCAAGTATGAGTTGTTCATATCATACTTGTGAATCTGTCTAGTTAAATTTGTCACATTAATAGTCTTTTAAAGTTGATTTGTCATACTTGAGAATATATTAAATTGAATTACTGATGCTGCTACGCCTTTGAGGTTTCTTTGACATAGGGCATACTTCTGTAGCTATCAAATTGAATATGCTTATGGTTTCTTAGTAGTGCATGGGAACATGTCAAATTGACTTGATCGCATTAATTAGATTGGTAGCATTTATTCATCATCCTTCTAAGTCCATCAAATTGAATTTGTCACGTTAATTACAACTATAATGATTTCTTAATCATAGGCCTACTCATAAATCCATTAAATTAAATTAGTCATATTACTTACAGCTATAATGGTTTCTTAGCTCTACGTCTGGGTCCATCAAATTGAATTGGTCATGTTGTTTACACTCTCAAAGTTTCTTTGGCATACTTGTGAAGATGTCAAAGTAACTTAATACTGCTATATATACTTCTACAGTATATACTTCTACGCTTACCTGAGTCTACCTGAGTCTACCTGTGCGCTTTCTACCTGTCTACCAGTTCGATTACAAACACAGTCTACCTGTTACCTGTGACTGACCAAGTGGAAGGTGATCATCCAGAAGCCTAACGTGAGCCAAAACTTACAATAACTTACCGTCGATTATATCCCTATGCTACCTGTGTGTCGAGTTATGAAGATCGACCAAACGGACGAGGGAAAGTATATCGGGAAGGCCGTATCGACGCCATTGTTTTCAATCGGATCGATGTGAAAATATCGATATTTGACTAATTTATTTCGACACTTATTGCATTTTATGGTTTCTATGTGTGTGTCAATGGATAGTTGGACATAAGATATTGCCGATTCAGGCGCTAACCGACAAATATACGGTAAACAAGATGGCGGTTGGCGCGAAAATATTTTGAATGTCGATGCCTCACACACTTGCACAATATGCTTTCGTGTGTGTCGATATTAATTGGTCTGTCAACTTCTACTAAGCTATAGATTATAAATACTTATTGTCGATTATTCGACAGACAATATTTTATTTTACTTTATTTTTTAACTTATAAATGATGACACTTATACATGATGACACTTACACTTTTATACATGATGACACTTATACTTTTATGATCCGGCAATTACGCACTCTACTAGTTACGTAGGGAAGGATTGCATTATATGCTAAACAACTGCCTGAGAGGACTTGAATCATAGTGCCTTTTATTTTTATCACACTGCCGTCTTTTGACTACTAATAGTACTATTCCTTCTAACACTATCTAGTCAATCTGTCACTATTGTGCCTTGATATGAGGACTCACCCTCACTGCATTATCATTATTAATTACTATTGACTTTTTATTTTTATTTCTCTGACGCCGTTCTTCTTGGCGCCATTTAATTTATTTCCTGGCATCCTATAATGGTGATAACTATCAGGAACAACTATATTTGACGCCATTTGCCCTACACCATTTATCCGCCATTTATTTTTCCGGCACCGACTATGCCCAAGGCTTTTTGTGCGTTCTGCAGTAGAGTGCACTCTGAGCCTGTGAACGTGGACTGCCCATCTAGGGCTTCGAATAAGCGAATTACTCGCTCGTGCGCTGGGAGAGAGGACGACACGATGGCAGAGGGCGGAAAAGGTTGCATGGCTGCGGAGTAAAATGGGCTTGTCATTGACGATGAAGCTCTTGTTAAGGAGGAGCGTGAGATCGGCGAGAGGATTCGCAACCTTGAGAGGCGCAAACGGATTGCGGAATTGGAACGCATCGAGTGTGAGCTGCGCGAAGACGTCGCCAACTTGACCCTTGGCCGCACACGCGAGAGAGGGAGGGAGCCGACTACTCGGCGGGCACGTGACCGGGGAAGTGACCGGTCATGCCATCCCTTGGAGGAACAAAGTGGGACTGAGAGGCGTTCGAGGGCCCGTACTAGCAGCCATGAGCGGAGCCCCTCCCGGGAGAGGCGGAGGAGATGCCATAGACGATGCACCTACAGCTAGTTCGTCAGCTGAGCACTCAACCAGTCGGGAGAGGAAGGCTCATAGTAAGTGGTCGCTTCGCTGTCATGTAGAGGACGGGAAGGACATCAAGAAAGTGACCGCCTTCGAGCTGATTGAGACTTCGGTTAATTGGGCGGTCGCCTCTAAGGTATCAGACGGGGATAAACTTTTAAGACTCCTAAAACACTTGGGTTACATAGCGGGCAAGGCCAAGTCGGGCACCTTTATGGAGAAAACCCATGCCAACTATGATCGGGCCATTAGGAAGCTTGCTGCCACCGAGGGATTTGACGCTTTCTCATCCGGGAACCCCGAAATAGCATTAAAATATTATGCTTTCGAATACATGAAATAGGGGGGTCCGTTTCGAGTGGCAATAAAAATAGAACGGGTAGTATGGCTAGCTCCAAACATCTCTTAACAAAGGAGGGTAAGAAGCCATGTTTCGCGTTTAATAAAGATGAGGGTTGCTCCCTTGATGGCAAGACCTGTAATTACGGCCACTGGTGCTCCCGCTGTGGCAGCAAGTTTCACATCAGAAATAAGTGCAGTAAAGATTAGGGGCCTGTCGGGCGCCGAGGTCAGCGTATGACCGGATTGTGCCGGGAGGTTGGGAATGGGGAATTTAATCCCGACCTTATCAAAGAGGTATATTGTGCTACCGACTTGACCTCTGCCCACCCGTCTGCCCCCCCCTGAGTCGATTGTCCCTATTTGTGCTAATGTGGAACAGCCGTTGATGTTCCACCCTGTCCGTGATGTGAAACACGGCTGTGGTGTGAGAACAGATACCTGCCGTAAGCGGGCTGCGGCTCATGACCGCTCTAACGACATTGTGGTCGCTAGTAATGACTCTGGGCTTTGTGATGCCTTTGTCGAGATTTGCATCAAGGTCGCTCAGGAGACTGAGGCCCTGGCACGCATTAGCATTGCTATGCCTGATTGCCTCGCCTTTAATAGTGACTGGTTGACGGTCCGGCGCGTTGGGCCTATCCTCCGTGTCAAAGCTTGTGACCTCCATAATCATGTGCATGAACTTGAATTTGACGTTTCACGTGACTGTCTGAATGCTGTCTGTTCTTGTGTACATTTTATTGGTCACAGCCGAGTGCAATTGAAGCCGTGTAGGATTTTTTGTGAATGCTTCTTTCGAGGCGAAATTGATCGAGACTTTGAGTTTATCCTCGCAGGGGTCATCTTCGGCTTTAAAGTTATTAACCCCTCATGTGATGCTGTCTATTCATGCCCATTTAGAGCAGCCAGGGCCCTTAGCGACAACATTTTTATCGATATGAAACTTTCTAGCAAATTAAATTGTGGCTATATAAGCAAGGCTGATAGCGCCCCTATTTGTGTGCATAATGTCTTTGCCATCCCTAAGTCGAGCGGTGAAGGTCTTCGCACAATTATTGACTGCAGTAGGCCAAGTGAGCATTCTGTAAACAACTATGTGGACGAGGTAACTAACACCTTTTCTGACATGAGTGTTGATGATTTAGCCTTTAACCTTGTCCGTGATGACTACATTGCTACGGTTGATATTCAGGACGCCTATCGGGCCGTCTGCATTCACCCGAGTGACCGTCCCCGCCCGGCAATCTGCTGGGATTTTGGTAGCGGTGCCGGGTTAGAGGTTTTTTTTGATAACCGTTTATGTATGGGGCTTTCCTCTAGCCCATATATCTTCAATCGGATTTCCGATTTTGTCTTGCGCTGTGGTGTGCGTGAAGGAGTCGATAGGTCAGTTAATTATTTAGATGACTTTGCCGTCATTGGCACTACCTATCAGGAATGCCTTTCGAACCAAAACAAAATTGCCACCATATTGAGGAGACTTGGGTTTTATCTGAGCTATCCCAAGCTTCTCGCCCCTTCTCAACGCACCAGGTTCCTTGGTATTGAAATTGACAGTGTTGAACTACAGATCCGCCTCCCCCGCGATAAGTTGGCCAAATTAAAAGATCAATTATTACTGTTTTTGGGCAAACGTAAGGCCACACGTAAGGACCTGGAGCGCCTTGGTGGGCGCCTCGCTCATTGCGCTACGGTCGTCCGAGGGGGTCGCTCTTTCTCTACCCGTGTCTATGACGCTATACGCCAACTTAGGAAACCACTTTTCAAATTCCGCCTGAACGATGAGTTCAGGTCTTAGCTGAATTGGTGGCTAGACTTTGTCGAACGTTTTAATGGCTACGCAAAACTATTTGGCCGCCATGCCTCTTCAGTAGCGGTATATAGCGATGCGTCGGATTGGGGCTTTGGAGCGACTCACTCGGGCGACTGGTTAGTAGGTAACTTCGAGGTAGAAGATATCGACCTCCCTTCTGAGGTTGGTCATCACTTTGCAGAATCGATCCCCGCCGCTGATGACGGCCATATTAATTTAAAGGAGATGTGGGCAGTTGTTGCCGCCTCTCGGCGTTGGGGGCCCCTTTGGCAGGACAAGTGTGTTGTCTTTATCACCGACAATAACACTGTGAGGGCGGCACTCGCCACCGGGCGTTGTGTCAACAAACAAATTATGACTTGGGTCAAAGAACTCTTCTGGACTTCGGTTAATTATAATTTTGACATAAAATCTGTCTACATAAAGAGTAAGCAAAATGTGACTTGCGATGCCCTCAGCAGGTGGTGGGACTATTCCAGCAGAGACCGAATATCTTGTGTTGACCCCGCAGGGCTGATGTGTTGTGCACATATTTTTAGGTGACATTTTCCTTTATTATAGGTCTAGCGCAGCTGGAGGTCCAAGTTAGGTTGATGTCTGGCCAATATTATTCGGACAATTCAAGATCGACCAGGTCGATGCAGATGCGGAAATACCTCTCATTTATCGATGAGTTCCGTGGCTTGCTCTCGCCTATCCCCTGTCCATCTTCCCAGGTTGCCATTTCTGTCGTCTGGCTATCCCGCACTTTAAAGTACTCCTCTATAACAAATTATCTCAGCGCCCTAAATTTTTTTCTTAAGGCTGAGGGCAGTCCTCCAATCAACTTCTCATCCCACCAGATTAAGACCGTCATGGGGGGGGGGGGCTAAGCATGTTTTGGGGTGCGCTGTGGAAAGGGCGGCCCCTTTACTGCCAAGTGAGCTTTTGAAGATCTTCGCTTTATTATCAGAGCGTGAGGGGCATGTTTGCGCTTGTGCAGCCATTCTAACTGGTTTCCGAGCTCTCTTGCGCAAGTGCCAATTGACTGAGTCTGCCTCGGTCCTTAGGCGATCAGATTTTGAGTTTTTTCAATGGGGAATGGTTATTTCAATACGTAGGTCAAAAACCATCCAATTTTCAGAAAGGGAGTTGCTGATCCCCGTCGCCCGTGTCCCAAATACCTCTCTTTGTGCTGTCTATTGGGTCGAGAAACACTTCAGTCAGGTCAAGGTAGCCCCTGATGCAGCGGCTTTTCAAATCCCTGCGGTTGATGGGGGGCTTCAGACCCCTTGACTACCGTACTTTACAAACTACTATAAAGTTATTCGCTGCTGACGCGGGTCTTGACCCAAGCAAGTTCTCCTGCCACTCTCTCCGGAGGGGCGGGTCTACATTTCTCGCCCTCCAGGGCGCGTCTATTGACGAGATAAAGGTCAGGGGGGACTGGTCCTCCGATTGTGTTTACAAATATATTACTCGCCCGCTTGCCGAGCGCATTGTATCAGACATTAGGGTGGCATCCACCTTGAGTTCCATTATTGATTGATTATTTTTAGCTAATCTGTCTGGGTGGGTCCGGGTACCTTGGCACTTTGGCCCGGCCAAATTATTTATATATACACTGCATGTACTATTTAATGCTGAAATAAATATATCTACCATCCGAGTTTGCTTTGTGCCCATCTTACAGCCACGTATATACGCCAGCGTATATGCGAGTGTAAGATCCGCCCTGCTCCTCTAGCGTGGTGTGCGGACACTCGTCTGCTAGGCAGGTGCCTATATACACAAACCAGAGCCGGGGTTTGCGCTAGTTCGCTCCAGCTGGCACTGCAGCATATACTTCCATTCGCTTTTCTTTTTTCTTTTATCTTTTTACCGGTAGGGCACTTTGGCCCGGCCAGATTATTTATATATACACTGCAGGTACTATTTAATGCTGAAATAAATATATCTACCATCCGAGTTTGCTTTGTGCCCATCTTACATACTTCTACAGTTTCTTCATCATCGTTGTGAATACATCAAGTTAGCAATAAATGTTTATTAGCTATTTTTCTGAATAGGTCAATTTTAATTAGTCATGCTAAAGTTGCATAGTCCGATGGTTTGGAGTTTCTGCCATTTTTCTGAGATAAATATATTAAATTAATTGTTATGATCTACTTTGCTTTAGTTTGGGTTAACTTTTATTTTAAATGGTTACATTTTGAGATATTTGAAGTGCAAACATGTCACATTAGTTTTGGCAAGCATGCCAAAACCCTGACACCATAGACTTCTGCAGTAACAGGTTCCATTAAATTTAATCAGCATTCCCTTCTATTAGGCAACACATGCTTAATAAGTGCATCAATATCTAACTTAGATATGTCAAATTAAATCTAGATGATTGTTTTGGTTTTGAAAATTTGATGCTTCATCGGACTATGCAGCTTTAATAACGTGGTGTAAATCACAACCGATCAGGATTAATATAGCCATGGAAAATAGTCTGTCCACATCCCTTGGATATTTAATAATGCATCTTTTATTAGAACGTTTTCACGTGAGATCTACTAGTGAATACTTATTGTCTGCAGAATTACTGAGCGACATTTCTGACAAAAAGTACCTTCCACCATAAACAATTTTATGTCTTCTCATATATTTGTCAATAATGTGGCATTGATTATAGAAGCGATGAATGAAAGCAACAATATAGCTATGTGGAGATTAATTCAGCATTGACATAATAATATATCTAACATATTCAATGTCTTATTTATGGGCAGGGTTCAAGTCGAACTACTGACTTAAGAATTGGTACTTGTCATTACCTAGTCTGCTGTTCAGTATTACTAGGATGCAACAAGGAGTAGTGGGATGAGGAAGACCAACTGTCAATGATTGAAAATTCCCCTGCTTCATCAACTAATGTACCAAAATAAATATACTTAAATGCATGATATAATTGGCTTGCATAATTAATTTAATGGGTTTGAAACCTAATTTAATAGGTTAGGCAATTTTTCATTGAGAAGTCTGGATGTGCCGAAAAAAATACCATATATTTGCAGTGCTCTTTTTGTTAACTCCAAGTCGTAATTCTGATGGATATAGTACAATTACTATAATACTATAATTATCCAATAAGGAGCATGCTGTCATCACTCTCTTCAAATAACTCTTGAACAATTGATATAATTATCCATTTATTTGTCATTTTCCATCATCTTGTTGTATAACTGGAACTTCAATGTCCTCCAACCATCATTTTCTATGTCCCGGCTTGGTCTGTAAAATAGATAAACACATTTGTCAAATAGATTTGAGAATATACTTCTTTATATAACACAATAATAAACTTAATTTTACTCTGGAATATCTTTGGAAGTAAACATGTAGGCTCCCTAGTAATAACACAGTAATTCTCATAAATAAGAGTAAATCTTACCATTCAGTTACTCAGTAGCCATGTCTGCCGAAGCCACCGTTATATCCTCCATGACTACCATGGTTGCCATAGGTTCCACCATAGTTTCCACCATAGCTTCCACCATTGCCTACGCCATATCCTCTGCCACCATAATAACGACCATCATCATCAGCGGTCACGAGGCTCATGGAGAGCGTAGCGACAATGAGGAGGAAGAGGAGTGCCTTATTCATCTTGATGCTGCTAGTCAGAGACTGGTGATGGCTCCTTTGTCAGGCCGGTGATGGCTCCTTTGTCTTATATACACTTACCCCAACGGGACTTGTAGCTTATCACAAGTGGATGAATTATGCATCAGGCTAACTGCATGTGTCTAGAATACATAATTCTGTTTGTACATTGTCCTTGCTATAGATTTCTTTTTGCTTCGGTCATCACAAGGATGCATAACATGATATATATTTGTGCCGAGAGTATTGCACCTCTGCCAGTCTTGTATTTCCCCTCATTTTGCATAAACGTATATGACCTGATCTGCAAAAGGGTGATGTGCAACAAATTAGCTGGATATCTATCTAGTAGAGGAATAGTTTTCATATACAGTAAAGCCTCTCTAAATTGACCGACCTTGGGACCGACTTTACGTGGTCCATTTAGGGAGGTAGTCGGTTTAGGGAGTTAGAATATGGTTACAATGGTATTGTTGGGACCCGAATAAAGCGATCATTATAGGGGAGTGGTCGATCTGTGGAGGTGGTCGGTTAGGGAGGTTTTACTGTATTAGCAAAGTATTCACGCTACACAAACCCCTCAAAAGCTATCAAATTATTTAATCGAAAATTAATTTGTATGTCTTTTGGAAGGATCATTCTACTCCACCAAGACTCCCAGCCGAACTGGATACATTTCATGATATTAGTCAAGGATGGAATATGTAGTAGGCCCCTATATTCAGACTACAATACAAGTCACTATTATTTAAAGGAAAGTTAGAAGACCTTCTTAATAGTTTCTTAGTGTTTAACTATTATCTGGGAGTACTTGTTCAGTGTTTTCTATATTTAATTAATAATTAACAAGAAGATGTTTCAAAACTTTTTCACAGTTGAATGATATTAATAAGTGGCTATTACTTTTCGACCTCTCTTTACTCGATAATCTCACTTAAGACTTATGAAGGCTGATTGATCACAATAGTTGCTTGCCCCCAAGGGGTTTCATGCAACATTAAACCCTGAATGATTGCTTGAGAATAGAATAGTTTATATTATGTCATGTAAACCCTATATCAAGTATGAGTTGTTCATATCATTCTTGTGAATCTGTCTAGTTAAATCTGTCACATTAATCGTATTTTAAAGTTGATTTGTCATACTTGAGAATATATTAAATTGAATTACTGATGCTGCTATGACATAGGGCATACTTCTGTAGCTATCAAATTGAATATGCTTATGGTTTCTTAGTCATGCATGGGAACATGTCAAATTGACTTGATTGCATTAATTACATTGGTAGCATTTATTTATCATCCATCTAAGCCCATCAAATTGAATTTGTCACGTTAATTACACCTATAATGGTTTCTTAATCATAGGCCTACTCATAAATCCATCAAATTAAATTGGTCACATTACTTACAGCTATAATGGTTTCTTAGCTCTACGCCTGGTTCCGTCAAATTGAATTGGTCATGTTGTTTACACTGTCAAAGGCACACTTGTGAAAATGTCAAAGTAACTTAATACTGCTATATGTACTTCTACAGTTTCTTCATCATAGTTGTGAATACATCAAGTTAGTAATAAATGTTAAAAATAAGAATTACCAAGCGACATTTCTGTCAAAAATTACTTTCCACCATAAACAATTTGATGCGTTCTCATATATTTGTCAATAATTGAACAATGCGAACACGGATAAATGGTATATATTTGGACTTTTTAATGCACTAGAATGGTAATCATACATGCGTGAGTATAATGAGAGAAGGCCCCGAGATGCTTTAACCCTATAGTTCTAGTCTCTTATTGAGGAGTGGGCGGGATGGCAGAGTAGAATGTCCGTCGCCGTCCACCGCCAAGTTGTACTGGCCGAGTTCGGGTTTTGCTCGCTTTATATAGCAGCTAGCCGGGCTGAAAATTCAAATTCCCGTAACTTTGTATCAGATTTTGTCTACTGATGTCATATTTAATTTACATACGCAAGTCCGCCAGTTCTACGTGGTCACTCGGCGTAGTTCCAAAAGACCGGCTAGGCATGGAAGATGTCGATGTACATATTTAATGTTAAAATTTGAGTATAGGCGGGGCAACTACTGACTTAAGAATTGGTACTTCTCATTAACTAGTCTGCTGTTCAGTATTACTAGGATGGAACAAGGAGCAGTGGGATGACGAAGATCAACTGCCAATGATTGAAAATTCCCCTGCTTTATCAACTAATGTACCAAAATAAATATACTTAAATGCATGATACAATTGGCCTGCATAATTCATTTAATGGGTTTGAAACCTAATTTAATAGGTTAGGCAATTTTTCATTGAGAAGACTGGATGTGCTGAAAAAAATACCATATATTTGCAGTGCTATTTTTGTTAACTCTAAGTAGTAATTCTGATGGATCTAGTATAATTACTATACTACTATAATTATCCAATAAGGAGTATGATGTCATCACTCTCTTCAAATAACTCCAGAACAATTGATATCATTATTCATTCATTTGTCATTTTCCATCACGTTGTTGCATAGGCCTATTTGGACCTTAAATGTCCTCCAACAGTCATATCCATGTCCCGGCTTGGTCTGTAAAATAAATAAACAAATCTATCAAACTAATTTGACAATAATAAACTTAATCTTGCTAGGAAATATAGTGTTGAAATATAAAGCACACTATCTATGGAAGTAACCATATACAGTCTACTGTCTATAACGGACACCCATGGGACTGGAGCAAGATGCCGTTATAGAGAGAGATCCGTTATAGGCAGAGACTGACTGACGGAATGGGTTGAAACCAATGTTTTTCTTTTATACTTATACTTTTATACTTAGACTTGAGGTGGTGACCAGAGGTGACGACATAGGCTTGGCACCTCCAGAGGTGGCAACCAGAGGTGGTGACATAGCTTCCACCATAGTTGCCACCATAGCCACTACCAGCCCTTCCACCATAGCCTACACCATATCCTCTGCCACCATAATCACGGCCATCATTGTGATATATGCGTAATAGACGTCTACACGCATATAGTGGGGAATAAAGTCATTCAATATCCAGAAGTCAAAGTGTTCAGACGTTGTACCTTCACATGGTGTCAGATGTGGAGGCAATGGTGCTTTTAGGCCCATTGCTTCAGGCTACCAACAAAGACAGTGTCGTATAGCTGTGGTTCAGCAGGCAGCAACTCCCTGGTAACCAAATTAAGCAGAATTAACAAGTTACTGTGAGTTTGCTCTACCACAGACAAGCAAGCACAACGCCATATCTGAATGGACAGATTGGAGGACAGGGCCCGAAGTGATGGCCCACAAATGCACAGATGCCTGGAAAGATGGCACACGGATGCACGGATGCCTAGAGGCACAGACACGACTGCACGGATGCCAAGAAGCACAGATGCACAGATCATCGACAGAGACAAATGGCTGTAATGAAAACGGCCAGGATGAAGACGCGCAGAACGTCAAGCCAGCTAAGCAACAGGCGAGGCAGGGAGCAGTGAAAACGGAGCACCGAGATGCAAGCATCAGATGCCAGGCCACTGATATTGATATATAATTCCATCATAACATTGCTATGGACTAGTTATTGGTGATGGTAATTGTTTTGTCAATGGAAAGAAAATACAACTGAATATGTATTATATGACATGTAGCATATACGTTTGCATACATAAGGTTGTCCACATATTGTATGCTGCTATCCGAACACCCCCAGGGCGGCGCGAGGCCACGTCACGAAAGAATGAGGTTCAAATCAGTGAATGCAACAAAGTAGCAGTTGTTAGTCTGCTTTGTTAAGGCTGCATACTCCAACATAAAGGACAAAAATATATATATTTTTATTGTGTCATTATGGACAATGTGTTTTGTGGAGGCTAAGCAGCCAGACAGTTCAAAGGACTTCAGTGCCATAGTGTGCTCAGACACTCGCTAAACCTGTGGTTTAAGTTAAGTGCTTGTATATTTTATTGTATTACTGTATGATGAACGAGTAAACCTGGTATGTTTTATGGGGATTTTGAAACATTTCATGTCTCAGAAATACTTTGAGGGAGGGATGTGATATATTCATAATAGACGTCTAGACGTCTAGACATCTAGACGCATCTGTAATATATGCAAATGAAGTGATGTCATGGAAAAGTTTGGCCGGCTATGGTTTGAGCCTTGGAGGGGAATAAAGTCATTCAGTATCCAGAAGTCAAAGTGTTCAGACATACTTTCACAATCATCATCAGCCATCACAAGGCTCATGGAGAGTGTAGCGACAATGAGGAGGAAGAGGAGTGCCTTGTTCATCTTGATTCTGATAGTCAGAGACTGGTGATGGTCCTTGCATCAAGTTGTCTTATATATGCTGAGCACCACGGGCAAAAATAGTTTTGCGCCTGTCTTGACATGTTCTTGCCGGTGTGAAACCTCTATTTGCTCCCTGAGAGAGTGCCGCTGGTAACTTGCAAAAGCCAGCAGCACTTCAACACTTTTGCAGGCAGCTTTCATTAAATGTCTATTCTCAACTGTCTTCTGGCTACAGAAAGAGAGGGCGCCCCCGTCTCCGGTTCAGGGATACCATCAAGAGAAACCTGAAGCTGAGAGACATTAAGACTGACTCATGGAGGCAACTCTCACAGCAGAGAGCTAAATTGAGAGCGGCAGTCAAGTAATGAAAGCAGTCTTTGTCGCATCGCGACCGACAGCATGATGATGATGATGATGACCATGGGGCTTGGCAGCCTGTTATGAATGTACAGAATATAGATCAGATGGGCTGTATGTGTCTAGAATACCGGAACCTCTTTATGAATTCCCCTTGGCACTGATATTTTTGTTTGCTTTGGGAATCACAGGGATGCATAACATGATATGTCTGCATACCAGTACGTTAACATGTAAGCCAAGCCATTACCCACCACCCCCGATTCATTTGACCTGATTCCCATGCATGATGTGTCATGACAACAAGTATTCCCTGGCCTACATGACTCTAACTACTGAGGAAGATTCTTGCCCCCCCCGTCATCCCCACCTGTCGTAACTATATCAGAGTGAAGCACGGAATGGCTATACTTATAGCATATAGCATATATACGCATAACACTAATAGCGGAAACTATTAGTAAGACACAATTCAAAAGATTTGTATCAAATTAGATTGGTGCTGCCCAGCGATGGAAACAAGACAGTGTTAAACACTTATCCGTTATGGGCAGGGTAAATATACATTTATCACAAAAAAATATGTTCCTAATAATAATAATAATAATAATATAGATCTAGCCATTCAGTCGTATTATGCAGGCATGTATGAGTATTCTATATATCTTTACAGAGTGTGCATAGCTTAGAAATAGGCCTATCAACTGCATTGAATATGGAACTTCTAACAATATTCCCAAAGCGCACCAAACGGATTTCGTGGATATAATTCACGAAGGCAGAGGTAGGTTAAAGTAGTAATTATAGTTTGACGGCACCTGTCCCCCACCTCACCGTGGGCCTCCCCGACGTGGGCCCGATCGCACGAGGCGGGGGCGCGGTTCCAGGCCGGGCAGGGGGCCCCGTGGGCGTCCCTGTCGTAGGTGGCGCGGGCGTCAGCTTGGGGTCGGGGGAGGTGGGCGCCTCGGTGGAGAGGGTCGGGTAGGCGGGCAGGGGCGGCGGTGGCTTGGTCCTCGGGCATGGCGAGGCAGTCTAGTCTCATGAGGTTGAGCGCTACCGGGTCGTGCCAGCCCTGGGGGAGGGTTCCGTCCGCGATCGCGGTAAACACGGTCTCTGAGTACCGGCGGACGGTCGCCCAGGGGTACACGAGGTTATCCCGGCAGACTGCTAGGTGGTGGTGGTGGAGTCCCTGGGCGGAGTGGGCGGGGAAGTCGGGGTGGTCGATGAGGGTGAGGAGGGCGAGGGTATACTCGTCCTTTGTCGCCTCCCCCCTCTTCACCGGCTTCCTCTCGGCCCCTCGTTTCACCAGGTTGGAGGGGAAGATGTAGTTGGCCGGGATCCCTTGGCGCCTGACGGAGTGGCGCGCCTCGGCGGATGCTAGTATGTCCCGGACGGCGTCGGCCGCGGAGGCGTTGCTGTGGCGGATGGCCTCCTCGTGGTAGGCCGGCGAGGTGGCGGGTGGTGCTTGACTGGAGAAGTGACGGTACCTCTCGTACTCCGGGTGCGCGGCCCCGAGGAGGGATGCCTGAGGCGGCGGCGGGGGCCGGGCTGTAGTGGCGGTAGGCGCCCGAGGCGTCGGGGCGGCCTGGCGCCTCGAGGGAGATGAGGGGATCCCCGGGCGGGGCCCCCCGGTCTCCAGGGAGTCGATCCGGGCGTGGAGGTCGGCCGTCGCCTGGCGCGCCTCGGCGGCAGAGTGCTGATGGTCGAGCTGGATGCGCTGGAGTGCCTCCAGCAGTGTCGACATCTCGGGGCCCGAGGTGCGGCCCGAGGGCGCCGCGGGAGACGCCGGGGCGTAGGCCAGGGACTCGCCGCGGCCGGGTGCTGGAGAGGGCCCCGGGGTGCGGGGGGCGGCCCGGGATCCCTTCCGTCCACGTCCTTTTCCTTGAGGCATCCTGAGGCTGAGCTGGAGCAGAGATCCGAGGTGGAGGAGCCAAGACTTGAAAAAGGAGGGAGCTGGGAGACGGCAGGAGGGCGAGTGCCTGAGGGAGGCCGGGGGGGCGACCTTATAAGGGGAGGAGGGAGGGACGACAGCAGGTGAGTGTGAAAGTTGCCGGCCCGGGGGAGGGCGAGATGTGGCGAGGAGCGGCGTCGGGTGAGGCGTGAGCGCTGCGGGACGTGGAGGGCGGGGGAGGGGGCGGCGCGCCGCGCCGTCTGCCGAGGTGAGAATGCAGCGCGACAGCGCGGGGCGGCGGGAGGGTCTCTTCCTCTCCTCGCATCAAACGCAATGCTTCGCATTACGACCAATTCACGAAGGCAGAGGTAGGTTAAAGTAGTAATTATAGTTTTATTGATCTGAGATTATGACTACAGAGGCAAGGGGAGTGAGGGGACCATAACGTGATGGGTCGCGGGTTCAATCCTTCCCCCCCTCCAATAGCCGCGAGTTTGACAAAAATAGGCATGAGCTCTCGACCGTACCCATACAAACTAAGCCATTTCCACATAGGCAGTCCCAGGAAAATTATGAATATCAAGTGGCAGGTTGAGATCCCAGACACTAAAGTCTCAGAGAGAGGAAACATCATCAGCATTGACTGCATGGTCATGACAGCACAACTTTGGGAAGCTGGTCATGTAGTCCGAATGGATGAGGATAGAAATGTAGTCTCAACACCGAAACCTGGGGAATGGTGGCCAAGGAGGAGCTCATGGTATGCTTCTATTCGCAAAGGCACAGCACAGTTTCAAACTGATCGTTTGTTTGTTTGTTTGTTGTTGTTTTACGTCCTAGCAACATCTAAGGTCATATCAGGACAGGTACCGACTTGTGACAGTGCGCACTCATGGCGACTTTATAGTGCTGTCCCACTGGAAACCAGGCCGCCAGCACCATGACCTGGTATCCCACTGAGTCACATTATCCTGACACTGAGCACACCAGTCCTTGCCATATCCTAATAATGCCGAGCGCCTGGCTAGGAAGCGACAAGTATCAATTTTAAAGTCATTGGTTTGACTCGACTGGGACTCGAACCCACGACCCCACGATCTACCAGCATGGGAGACGGACGCTCTAACTCATTCGGCCATCCCGTCTGGTCAACAAAACTGATCGTATATCTAAAACTAAACAAAAGCATCAGCAGAGAAAAGATCATTTTCTTCGCCTACCAGACTCTGATTGCAGCTAGACACACATGCCCAACATGCCATTGCACATTTCGAGCACAAATTGGACTCATCGGTCCTCAACAAGACAGTTTAAAAAAAAAGATGGGTGGCTGTCATCATCGCTACCCAGGACAACCAAGAAAAACGCATACAATGAGAGGTGTTAGTGAACCTCAGAGGTGGGGCGTTGAGAGCTTGACGTGTGTATCAGCCAGATTGACAAGCCAGATCCATTCAATGCGCAACAGCGTCAGGAGGGTGGGAGTGTAGGAAGGGGAGGTGGACTGGTGGCGCCACCTGCAGGCGGCAGTCTCAGTTGGTGGGGTGGGGTTTTGCCGTCGGTCTTTGGGCAGTGTGGTTTGCTGTCGGTCCGGCGGTGAAGTGGTTTGCTATTGGTTCATTGTTGTTAGTGGCGGAGCCGTAAAGGGGCGCCACCGCAGCGGCCCCAAGGTGGCGCCACATTTTAGGATCCACGGTGAATCTATCAGGGATGGTTTCGGCGTCGGTTTACCGCCTGTGAATTACTCATGTTACATATAACACAGATACTTATTTCAGGTTACTTTTTTCCATAGCATCACCATGCTTTTTCTATTGTATATTGCAGTGGACTGTTTCTTTATAGTCCTTCTCTATATGTAGCGGACCGTAAGCACTGGCCGAATTCGTAGGGCACAGGCTTCCTGTGTGGAAGGTCGAGAGTTCGGATCGCAGCTGAGTCAAACCACTGACTTCTAAATTTGATACATGCTACTACATAGCATGGCACTCTGCATTAATAGGATAGGACCGGTTAGCACAGTATCAGGATAATGTGATTGTGTGGGATATTGGGTCATGGTGCCAGTGTCCTGGTCTCCAAATGGGGCAGCACTATGAAGTTGCCATGAGTGCGCAGTGTCACAATTCGGTACCCATCTTGATATGACCTTTGATGTTCCTAGGACATACAATTCCAACAAACAAATGAAACCAACTCTGACCTGTTTCAGCCGAATGAGTGGAGTGTCCGTTTCCCGTTTTGGTAGATCGCTGGATTCAAACCCATGGTCGAGTCAACCCAATGACTTAAAATTGATACTTGTTGCTTCCTAGCCATACGCTTGGCATTATTAGGATTGGACAAAGACTGGTCTGCACAGTATCAGGATGAGGTGACTGCGTAGGATATTGGGTCATAGTGCCAGTGGCCTGATCTCACAATGGGGCAGCACTATAATGTTACCATGAGTGCACACTGACAAAATTTAGTACACATCTTGATATTAGCCTAGATGTTGCTAGGATGTAAAACAACAACAAACAAACAATCTACCACTACACAATAGACTTTGGACTTCATTGTATGTGCGCGCCATACTATGATACTATCACTAATTCATAAATGCGGGACAACTGACTCGTATACATAATTCATGGAACTTTATTCAATTCCCACAATGACATCCAAACGGGTTCGAGCCCCGCCTAGTATGAACAGCATGACGTCGTTGGTGAGGGTTCCTGATCGCTCAACCCTATCGCGCATGAATGTACTCAGCTGGGGTTGGTGGGGGTGGCGAAAAAAAGGCTGGAACTATCACCACGCGTTGGTATGGCTGATGGTGTAGTGGTTCAGGACGTGAACCTGGGGGTTTGATCCAGTCGGCGAGGAGGACTGGCCCACACACCACGCGCAGTGTTCCGGTGCTGCAGACTGAGTGAGGCGGATAGTTCGAATCCAACGGTCAAGGTGAAGTCTGGATTTGACTAAAATGCTAATGGATGTATGGGTGGTTTGGTTGGCGAAAATGAGTAAGATTGATGTGTGCGGAGTAGTTAGCACAGAGGTGCTTGCTCATTGTTAAAGTCTGAGTCCAGTTCCTTGATGGGGGAACTGGACTCAGAAATTAGACTGTCCTCCTGTGAAGGTGTGGTTCATCCCATCGATCCTGCTCAGTCGACATATTTGCAGTTTGGGCTATTTTCGGTTCCAACAAGTGGTCTACAACTGGTTCATCACAGGCTATGGTATGTCCTGTCCTGTCTGCGGGAAAGTGCACATAAAAGACCCCTTGCTGGTTATCGGAAAGCGTAGCCTATGGGATGGCAGCGGGTTTCCTCCAAAAGAAATATGTCAGAATTTGACGTCCAATAGCTGATGATAAAAATCAATGTGCTCTAGAGGAGTCATTAAATAAAACAAACTTTCCAATTCCTTGATGTGTAGATAAGGTTGACCATAACGAGTAAGTGCAGAAAGTGGCTAAGGTCAGAAAACATTATACACAAGCCTCTGAAGCAAATTCTTGTTGACACTCTCCTGGCATCTTCATGTGGATATGTTCTGGACTTAGGTCTAGAGAACCAAACGAATCGATAGAGCGCAGTCTTCCCATGATGTAGGTCAGGAGTTTGAATTACAGCCAAGTTAACCCAATGACTTACAAAATTGATACTTGTTGCTATCTAGCCTCGGGCTTTGCATTAATGGGACATGACAAGGACTGGCTAGCACAGTGCCAGGATAATACGACTGTGTGGGATATTGAGTCATGGTGGTGAGGCCTGGTCTCCCAGTGGGGCAGCACTATAACGTCACCAAGAGTGCGCACTGTTCCAAGTAACCTTAGATGTTGCCAGGATGTAAAACAACAACACCTCACACACTTACGTCTAGATAATTGTATAACTAGATAGGTCAAGATTTATACCTAGATATCTAGAGGTTACTACTCACATTTATAATTATAATCAAGAAGCAAGTCAACTGTCAGCATTATGGGGCTGCTTTAAAACTGATTAGTCATTTAATTTGTAGAAAAAATATGGATTAGTGGGCATAATAATCATTGTGTTAAATGATTATTATCCACAAAGTTAGCACTGGTTTCTATAGTTGACCCATCACTTGAGCTTCAGCTGAGTGCGCACGCGCCACAGAAAAGGTGTATTATTTTATGAAGAATGTGCTGTCATCAATTAATGTGTTTTCAAATAAGCGTGAGACAAATGGATGTCATCAAGATGTCTTTTATTCAACACTTCTGAACCAGCTTGCTGTATATCGTGAAGCTCAATGTCTTCCCATGTCCATGTTCTGGCTTGATCTGTAAAGTAAATAAACACATCTACCAATCAATGCTGACATTATGTTTATGCATAAAACACAATCGCTAGCTTATTTTTTCTGTGCAAATATAATACTGAAAAATAAAATCACAATATATATCTCATAGGGGTGGTGAAAATGGGAAATACTGAGCCTAGAGCGGGACTCAAACCCACATCTCTTTGCATTCCGGGCCAGTGTGCTAACCATTACACCACCTAGGCTCCCTGATATCAACACACTACCCACACCCACCTGTCGATGCGGCTCCTTGCCTGAGAGGTCAGTGCAGACTACTACATATATATATATATATATATATATACATATGAAAGTAACCATGTAGTATTAACACCATAATTCTGTTATATAATACTATGTAGTAAATCTTACCATTCAGTAGCCACGTCTGCCGTAGCCACCACTGTATCCTCCATAACCACCATGGCCGCCATAGCCTCCACCATAGTTGCCACCATAGCCGCCACCATAGCTCCCACCATAACCTACGCCATGTCCTCTGCCAGCATAGGCACGGCTATCGTCATCAGCGGTAACAAGGCTCATGGAGAGCGTAGCGACAATGAGGAGGAAGAGGAGTGCCTTGTTCATCTTGGTGCTGTGAGTCGGAGACTGGTGATGGTTCCTGTGTTGGAAGGCCTTATATATGCTGAGGATGGCGGGGCTTAATAGCCTTAGGGCACATAGGTCTGTTCATGTGAATTGTCATACGCAGACACGTGACACCGATAGTGGACGGAAGTAGGGTTGTTAACAAGGAATGCGCTTTGTCTGCATAATGCTACATATCCACACCGCATCCTCTACTGTCTGCCTACACCTTTCCTACTGTTTCCTTTAAAGTTTATTTTGTGAAAAGTCTTCTTAATTTACTGCTTCGTCGAAATTATACACACGTTCACATTCTTGAAAAATTACTCTTTTTGAAGGGTGGTATTTAAATAGAAATGAATAACTTCAATGCAATGTCCTATTAATATAATGTTCGCGTTGGGTTGTATACCATAACTATTGCCCCCACAGCACTGTCTCTTGTGACATGACTGCTAGAAAAAGTGTCACATGGTTGGTTTCTGGAAATAACCACAGGACTTTGCAATCTAGTGTGCTAAATATTATTGTTCAAATACTACTTTTGGGGTGAATAATTGATGAAATCATGTAGATTAATAGAATTTAAAAGTCAGATGGGGAACTTTCTGTGGTTGCCATCTTGGTTTATTTTTTCATTGTCTCCCTATTTCTCAACTTTGCGCGAAAACAGTGCATGTAGGAACTAGTTTCACAGTTAATTCCAATTGAAAGAGTTTTTTTTTGCTCAGGTTTAGAATGGTGTTCTCTGTGGCGGAGTGGTTAGAGTGTCTGACTTTTTTCTAGGTCAGACTCCTAATCTGAAGGTCAGTGGTTCGATTCCCTGTGCCCCCCACCTCTGCCAATTTGGATTTCCACTGCAGTGTATAACTTACAGCGTCATCAAAGGCCAGTTGCCCTCATACCATGTCTATGTGGTGGGGGAGGTTAAAAATCCCTTGGGTCGGTAAAAGTGTAGGCTTGGGCTTTCTATCGACAAACTATCTAATGGTGAAAACATGTCTATTCAGGCTTATCCATAATAGGCAGGATAAATCTTCAAGAAAAAAGAACGGATTTATCTAGAGTAAAATGTTGACAATTTCACTCCAATATCCATTAGGAACAAATTAATGGAACACACTCTACCAAGTTTGCTCAGGAATAATGATTGTTTATTGTTTGTTATCGTTTTACATCCTAGCAACATCTAAGGTCATATCAGGACGGCTACCAACTTGTGACAGTGTGCGAACATGAGGACTTTATAGCACGGCCCCAAAGAGGGCCACCAGCGCCATGACCCGATATCTCACACAATCACATTATTCTGATATTGTGCTAACCAGTCCCTATCCTACTCTATTAAAGTTGCATAGTCCAATGAAATATGAAATTTTCAAAACCAAAAACAATTATCTAGATTTGAGTTTTACATATCTACCTTAGATACTGATGCACTTATTGAACATTTGATTCTGCCTAGAAGGGAATACTGAGTCAATTTAATAGAACATTTTACTGTCGAGGTCTATGGTGTCAGAGTTTTGGCAAGTTTGCCAAAACTAATTTTCCTTGTTTGCACTTTAAATATCTCAAAAGTTTAGATTTAAAATAAAAGTAACTTTAAACTAATGTAAAATAGATACTAGTGATCGATCTAATATATTTATCTCAGAAAAATTACAGAAACTCAAAACCATCAGACTATGCAACTTTAATGCAGAGTGCCAGGCTAGGTAGCATACTTGGGAGATAGGGGGCCGATTTGGTAGAGCGCAGGCTTCCTGTGTGGAAGCCAAGGAGTTTGAATCCCAGCCGAGTCAAACCAATGACTTACAAAATTGATACCTGTTGTTCGCTAGCCTGGCACTCAGCATTAATAGAATATGGCAAGTACTGCTTAGCACAATATCAGGATAATGTGACTGTGTGGGATATCGGGCCATGGTGCGGGTGGCCTGGTCTGCCAGTGAGGCATCACTATAAAGTTACCATGAGTGTGCATTGTCACAAGGCAATACCCATCAGGGCCCGTATTCATGTAGTGGTGCCAGGCTAGCCGTGGGGTACACGCTAGCTCTTGGGTAGCTATCCGCGGGTTGGAGAAATAGATCAAGTCGTATTTACCAATGTTGTAGCTGGTGCGGATAGATAACCGTGAGTTTATTTATAGATTTGGGAATTCCTTCCAGTCGACCATATGAATAACGCCGCCAATGCGACGGCGGCGTGAATTTCCCTTCGGATTTACGGTTAAATTGATCAAATTTCACTTATTGCGTATGTAATTCTGTTAAATATGACAGCATTTAATAGATTTGGGTGTAAGAAATTCCCGCCGATTCGGCGGCGATGGCGGTGGCCATTTTTACCTGACGTCGACAGTATGGATATCGACGTTGCTGCGGCGGCGGCGATTTGTTTACTTTACATTCGTCGATTCAACAATATGCATAACGTCGCCAATGCGGGCGCAGCATTAATATTGGTTCGAATTTAGGGTTAAATTGATAAAATTTCACTTATGGCATATGTAATTATGTTAAATATGATAGCATTGAATAGATTGAGACCCATACACGCACACTAACCGGTGCGTCTTGCAGTTAGTGAGTTACCCTTGATTTGAAACTGGGGTAGCCCTAGCCTAGGTTAGGCTCCGCGGTTAGCACTGGCACCGGCTCATGAATGCGGATTTTCCAACGTTAGCCGGGTGGGATACCACTAGCCGCGGTTAGATCCCTAACCCAAGCTCATGAATACGGGCCCTGGATATGACCTTAGATGTTGCTATGAGGTAAAACCCTAACAAACAAACATTCTTCCTGACCAGATGTGTCAGCTCAATCGGTAGAGCGCAGGCTTTCTATGCAGAAGGTCGAGTGTTCCAATCACAGCCGAGTCAAACCAATGACTTACAAAATGTTTACTTGTCGCTACCTAGCCTGGCATAAATAGAATAGGATAAGGACTGGTTAGCACAGTATCAGGGACTGGTTAGCACAGTACCAGGACAATATTACTGTGTGAGATATTGGGTCTTCCAGACTTGTTGGCCCAATCAGTACAGTGCAGAAGGTCAAGAGTTGGAATCGCAGCCGAGTCAAACCAATGACTTACAAAATTGATACTTATCGCTACCTAGCCTGGCACTCAGCATTAATGTTGCTATGACATTAAAGCCACAATAAGCTAAGAGAAATCATGAAGGATCAGCGGGACCCAGCTTTCTTTGTCATAAAGGTGTTAGGAGTGTGCATTTTTAAAACTCAAGGTTTACTGGAAAACTTTAGTCATTAGTTCTAATGGTGTTGTCACATTACGACGCTTCTCGCCGGTGCGCTGCCAATGGGCAAAATCACTTTAAATCATCGAGATACGTCAAACTTTTCCGCGTCAGCGCAACGTATTGGTAGCGTGCGGCCGACATTGTGAGAAGAAAAAAAAAAGTATGGCATACCGTCCTGATATGACCTTAGATGTTGTTAGGACGTAAAACAACAACAGACAAACAAAGCAACAGTTTGGCGCAACGTGTGGGAACAACCGTCACGCGCGCGTGACGTGTGCCTACCGTTCGCATAACGTTATTCCAATGCGTGTAACGTATCTCGACGTCCCCCTAACGTGAAAGCACAAAACTTTCGACGTGTGAAGACGCGCGCCGCCGACCCTCGTCGACTGTCGCCGTCCATCAACGAATACCAACGCGCACCTAATGCACACGTAACGCTTCCTGAAGTATTCCCGACGTTCGCTATGTGTTTTGTTTGTTTGTTGGCATCGTGCGTCCTAACAACATGTAAGGTCATATCAAGACGGGTCCTTACAGACTTGTGACAGTCCACACTCCTGACAACTTAATAGTGCAACTTAAAAGTGCATAACACCACATATGATACATTTCCATTAATGCATACAATAGAGTTTGTACATTTGCATTAGTACATAACATACATATAGTGTATTTTAATTAGTACATGAAGAGTTCGGGCTCAAAACCAAGTAAACGCCGATCCAAAAATGTTGTTTAAATAACAGATTTTTACCTGAAAATAACTTTAATTCTCACTAATTCCACTTTTAATGTGGTCACATGGTTAGGGAGTAATGGACAAAAGAGAAGGACGATAAAAAAGTTATTCAGGGGTTGATTCCAATGTTTATCTTCATTTTTGGATTTGCGTTTTTGTGGTTTTTCGCCTGAACTCTTCATCATACAACCCTAGTGGTATAGTTGCATTAGTGCATACCATGCTAGTGATCTATTGCCGGTAGTCTTAATTCAAACAATTTATTTAGTAATCTTACCCTACTGCATAGAGGACAACTAGCATGCATCTACTGGTACATATTCACATATCTGGTCTAGTTGAGATGGAGCATACAGTACAATTATTATATTGGCATTGGTACATGGAACATCATTTCTATTCTGTTCACCTTAAAGAATACAATAAAGGTGCTTATTTGCATTGATACATACACCATAGGTCATAGTCTTCTTACCGGAAGTGTACATAATGAAGGTATGCAGGTATTGCAGGTATAGCAATACCTCAGGGAGTTTAACGCCCCTGCCCTGCAGAGTTGTAAACCACTGCCTTGTGGTACAGGTTCTTGACAGAACCGAAGGCTAAGGGAGCAAACCCTAAACAGAAAACCATGTCACTGTGGCAGCATTAAGGGCGGTTATGTATGGAACTCCCAACATCTTCTGACCAGCCACTGCAGGGACAAATAGTTTTGCGCCTGTCTTGACATGTTCTTGCCGGTGTGAAACCTCTATTTGCACCCCGAGAGAGTGCTGCTGGTAACTTGCAAAAGCCAGCAGCACTTCAACACTTTTGCAGGCAGCTTTCATGAAATGTAAATGGAGATCGGCAGTCAAGTAATGAAAGCAGTCTTTGTCGCATCGCGACCGACAGCATGATGATGATGATGACATAATGAAGTTGTTGCATTTGCGATAGTGAGTGCTATGCGGTTTATTGTTTGTTGACCTAAGAGTGACCAGATGACCGAATTAGTTTAGCGTCCGTATCCCGTTTGGGATTCGAACCCATGGATTCAAGCCCTGGTCGAGTCAAACCATTGACTTAAAAAATGATACTTGTCGCTTCCTAGCGAGGCACTCGGCATTATTAGGATAGGACAAGGACTGGTTTGGCTCAATGTCAGGATCATGTGACTGAGTGGGTTATCAGGTCATGGTGCTGGTGACCTGGTCTCCCAGTTGGGCAGCATTATAAAGTTGCCATGAGTTTGCACTGTCACAAGTCGGTACCCGTCATGATATGACCTTATATGTTGCCAGGACGTAAAACTCCAACAACACCTTTTGGGGGTTGCATTAGTTGATTAAGCAGGGGAAATTTCAATCGTGGCCGATTGGTCTTCTTCATTCCACTGTTCCTTGCCCTATGCTACTAATTCAGAGCACTAGACTAGGAAGCAACAAGTACCAATTTTTAAATCATCGGTTTGACTCGACCAAGGTTCGAACCCACGATCCCACGATCTGCCAGGACGGGAGACGGACGCTCAACTCATTCGGCCATCCCGTCTGATTCAACTAAAGGCTGCATTCCATATACGCGTAATGCGTAATGCGAATGCGAATGAGTCAGAAATCCATTATCCCGATCTCTCCATGTAGCGATCGGTGCGTAATGCGTAATGCGTAAAGGTGGTGCGAATAGAAAAGCATCAGTCGCATTTGTCCATTGATATAAGGCTGGAGGAGGCGACTGATAATTACGGACAGCCGGTCTTCATGAGAAATATGAAGAATGGGACGGTGCAAACATGTAGGTTTATGCAGCGGACCTGTTAGGAAGCAGTCTTCAAGGTGGTGCGAACAGAAAAGCATCAGTCGCATTTGTCCATTGATATAAGGCTGGAGGAGGCGACTGATAATTACGGACAGTCGGGACAAGGTGGTGCGAACAGAAAAGCATCAGTCGCATTTGTCCATTGATATAAGGCTGGAGGAGGCGACTGATAATTACGGACAGCCGGTCTTCATGAGAAATATGAAGAATGGGACGGTGCAAACATGTAGGTTTATGCAGCGGACCTGTTAGGAAGCAGTCTTCAAGGTGGTGCGAACAGAAAAGCATCAGTCGCATTTGTCCATTGATATAAGGCTGGAGGAGGCGACTGATAATTATGGACAGTCGGGACAAGGTGGTGCGAACAGAAAAGCATCAGTCGCATTTGTCCATTGATATAAGGCTGGAGGAGGCGACTGATAATTACGGACAGCCGGTCTTCATGAGAAATATGACAAATGGGACGGTGCAAACATGTAGGTTTATGCAGTGGACCTGTTAGGAAGCAGTCTTCAAGGTGGTGCGAACAGAAAAGCATCAGTCGCATTTGTCCATTGATATAAGGCTGGAGGGGGCGACTGATAATTACGTACAGTCGTAACTACACGACCAGATAGATAGAGACACATGTACTTTTTATATACTTCACTGCATAACGCATAACGCAATACGCATTATGCGTATATGGAATGCTGGCATTCGCATAACGCATAACGCATAACGCATAACGCATAACGCATTACGCATTACGCGTATATGGAATGCAGCCTTTACCAACCTAAGTGTATGCAATGAATTTGGTATATTTCCACTACGACCTAACCCACACTTTGCATATCTGCATTCGTACACACTTATATGGGTTCACAGGCTTCGGGTTACACTTGCTGATCTCGTTCTGGTATGTACATTAACCAGATAGTAAATGCACATTTTATTATTATTATTATTTATTCTTTCCCCAACACAAGGTTCTTGGGCACCCAACAAATAAACACCGCAAAAATAAGCAGCCACAAAGATGGGTTGATGTAGACATACAACAGCAATGTGAGGCATGCATATCATCTAAATGTGGCCTAAGGCGGTATTTGCAATGCTAGGTTTGTGTCATCTACCCAGGTTCATTCGGTGAGTGAGTCTTGCGGTATAAAAGCCAGACCCAACTACGAACCCATCACCAGTCTCCCACTTGCAGCACCAAGATGAACAAGGCACTCCTCTTCCTCCTCATTGTCGCTACGCTCTCCATGAGCCTCGTGGCCGCTGATGACGACAGCCACTACTCTGGTGGCTACAGATATGGGGGTGCCTATGGAGGAGGCCTTGGCAGAGGCTATGGCAGAGGCTACGGCGCAGGCTATGGTGGTAGCTATGGTGGTAGCTATGGTGGTTACAATGGAGGATATGGTGGCAGCTATGGGAGATCTGGCTACTGATCAACAGAACAGTAAGTTGATATTTAATGTTGGTTGATCTTGTTGACTTGTTTGTGTGGATGATAATATAATATGGCATTGCTTTGAAGCCACTACATACGAAGAGTTCAGGCGCAAAACCCTGTAAACGCCAATCCAAAAATGCAGTTTACGTAACAGATTTTTAACTGAAAATAATATTGATTCTAATTAATTCCATTTTTTATATGTTGACAGGATTATGGAGCAATGAACAAAAAAAGTAGGAATGTAAATAAAACACCTATTTGAAGGTTTGATTCCAATGTTTATATCAATTTTTCGATTGGCGTTTACAGGGTTTTGCGCCTGAACTCTTCATACATAACTTTCCAGGTGGCTACCATCATTCATACATTATGTCATAGTAAAGTTCCATATTCCGATGGTGTTGAGATGTGCCATATCTCCCAACTATGCTTAGTTTGATTATTATAATCCAGTTTACTTTAGGTTAAAGTCACTTATTTCTTAGAAGTTACCTTTAAAGTTAAACATGCCAAATTAATGTTGGTGTGCACACCAGAGAGCGTGTATATAAACAGATGAGAGGGACAACTCCCGCGAAAAACGGTAACACAGGCTACAGTGGCGTTCCTGGCGGTTAGTGTTGAACAAGCCTTGAGTTTGCCGGTACGCTCAATGCAAAACATTTGTTTTTATTCAAAATTAATAGAAATCCAGAAGCCTAACCTTATCAATTTAATATAATCCTTTTGGTAAACATGTTTTCTATATGTCTTCCAAGCGGTTTGTTTCTATGTGGTGTAGTTTTAGAGATATTTCACTTTTTCTGTACGAAGACTGCTCAAGGCCATTGACAATGCCTTGAGTTTGCCGTAAGCGTAGTGAAAAACGTCAGTTTTATTCAAAATTAATAGAAATCCAGAAGCCTAACCATATCAATTTAATATAATCTTGTTGGTAAACATGTTTTCTATGTGTATTCCAATCAGTTTGTTTCTAGGTTTTGTAGTTTTAGAGATATTTAACGTTTTCTGTATGAAGATTGCTCACTGCCATTGAAAATGCCTTGAGGTTTGCCCATATGCTTAAGCTGTTCAACAACCACCACTTGGAGCGCCACAGTCGGCAGATGTTACATGCTCTAGTATGGGAGTTGTCCCTCTCATCTGTTTATATACACGCTCTCTGTGCACACTGAGATGCTAGACATAGTCTTTGGTGAACCATATTAGAGAATAGTAGTATAACACAGGAACATCAAACGGCAATGGACATTAAATAAGCACACCAGTATCTAATTTGGATATGGCGAATCAAAAACTAAATAGGCCTAAGCGGTCTAATTAGCTCAAATTGATGCTTTTCTCAAATTTCTTCAGGTTTGAGCAATATAAGATTTCCAGCATTTACCTGCAATCCCAGGGCCCGTATGCATGATGCGGTGTTAGCTTACACTCGATGTGTTTGCGCTAACGCTAACACCGCTCCTTGCGTACTGAGTTTTCGCCGCTAACCTAGAAATCCTCGCCAAAACCAGTTTTGGCTCGCTAACACCACGTCATGCATATGGACTGGGGATTGCAGAGGGCAATAGCTAATATTGTATGTAGGACCTCACTGTGCGCATTCCATGGAAAATGTCTATAGTTATGTAATATCTATTACATTTGTAAATATTGTTTCATTTCAGGATAGACGCAAATCTCACTGGAATAACTCTGACAAGACATCAAGTTGGGAGTAACCATAAGGAGTAGCCCACACATAGTGAGAATAAAATAACATCAACCGAAATCCTTGTCCATGCTTCATTTACTTACGAGTTAAGGTAGGCCTATATAATATAAAACCCAATGAAATAATGCCATTGTTATTGCAAAAGTGGAATTACAAAATAATTGCATCGAACAACACAGGATGACCGAACGAATGGTCGTAGTTTCCACACCACATGTAGCAGGTCGTGGAATTAGAATCCTGGGTACGAACGCCGGTCACGTGAAACCAGTGACTTAACAAATGTATACTTGCCACTACCTAGCTTGGCATGCGGCATGACTTGGATAGGAAAAGTAGCAGTCGAATGATGAAAAACAATTGATCAGTGTGTGATTCAAATTTCCCATGCCTAATCAACAAATACAACAAAGCCTGAGTAAAAACAACAATCTTTAACACACCCTCCCCCATCACACCAAACTAGTTCTCAAAACGTCCGACCCCGTTCTAAAATGGGGTAGAACGTAGCCGCCGACAATTTTGAACACGCTCAACGTTCTAGAGCGCCCTTCCGTCCTTGCCTGTCCATGCAGTTCATAAAAAGTTTGTAACACATTGGTCGTAATGCTCGCATCGCTACTACATTCACTACGTTCGCACACAGTTTGAGCAGGTTTGGTAACATTTTCAAGAACGTAGTAGGAACTACTTTGGTCTGATGGGGGTATTACTGGAAGTAGGCCTATGCTTCAGGTTGAAAAAAAACGGTGCTTCTCAAAACCCCTAGCCAGGCCGAGATAGTTATATGCTGTGGCTTTTCAGCCAATCTAGAGTTCATTGGCATTTAACTCTCCCAGATCTGATTTTCTGATTGTGCGATAAGTATCAGATTGTTCAGGTCTCTTGTAATATTGGTAATTCACAGCCGGGACCTGCAGTGGTGCCACCTGTCGCAATACACCGACAGGGTGATATGCGGTGGCTTTTCGGCCAACCTAGAATTCATTGGCATTTAACTCAATCAAATCTGATTTTTTGTAATTGTGCAATGCGTCTATCAGATTGTTTAGGTTACTTGTAACATGGCACGACCTTACTATAAAAAATGTCTATCTGACAAAATGGTGTTTTCGACATAATGAGAACTGAAGCTGTGTAAACTGCATGATAGCAGAGCAGATAGAACAATATGATTTTAAATACATCTCAGTGAAAAATACCATTTGAGAAACAATTGTGTAACTGCATGATAGCCTTTTGTAGATAGAACATTTTTACATCCATAACACCAATTCGGTCACTTTGTCAGATAGAACCTTTTTATAGTAAGGTCACAAATTGGGTAATTCACGGCAGGGGCCTGCAGTGGCGCCACCTGTCACACCACACCACTGGACCCATGGCAGAGCAAGTATAAAGAGCGCAGCACTGATTGGTTGGTTGTTGGGGTTTTGCATCCTGGTAACATCTAAAGTCATATCAGGACGGGTACCGACTTGTGACAGTGCACACTCATGGCGATATTATAGTGCTGCCCCACTGGGAGACCAGGCTGCCAGCACCATGACCTGAAATCCCACAATCTACAGCCCACAATCTACAGCTATCCTCGCTTGGATAGCGCTAACACTGGAATAACAGAGCGATAGGCTAACACGAGTTGGGATCGCGAGGATATAGCTAATACCGCTTCATTCATTCTGCTTTAACACTGCTACCCCGGTGCCGTGCTGATATGACCTTAGATGTTGCTAGGACGTAAAACAACAACAAACAAACAAACAAACGACAAGCTACCCCGGTGATATGCACTATCCTCAGGATAGGAGCGCTAACACAGCCCGCTCCTACTGCCTCCAGGTGGCGCCACCGGCCGGTCCCGCCACGCCGACCACGTGACCCCACCGCCCAGACCCGCTCCGCGGTCTCACTAACGCCGCGACTGAAGACCCACCAGCACCTCTGGGTGTAACCAAAGACCCTATCATACTAAGTCGGCTCACTCAGCCTGTACTGTGTAATCAAAATGATCAAACCCACCACTTGGTGCGCTGGCTGTTCTCTTGGTTAAACAGGGGCCAAATGTATGAGGGCGGGTTAGGGCTCGTAACCCACGCGTCGTGCGGATTTCCCGGGTTAGCGGCCCACAGTGTAAATGTATGTGCCCGGGATAGGCAAACTCCTCGAGGGTTAACGTCGTCTTCACTAACTCCAACTTGAGCCTGGGATAAAGTCCGGGTTAGGCACCAACTCGGGCCAAATCTATTCAATGCGACCATATTTAACAGAATTACATACGCAAATCGTGAAATTTCATTAAATTAACCCTAAATTCGAAGCGTTATTAAGGCTACTGCCGCATTGGCGGCGATATTAATATTTATATTTTCGAATCGACGCACGTAAAGCACACGTCGCTTTCCATACTGGCAGAGGCGACGGTTTGTTTACTGTATGTTCGTCGATTCGAAAATATAACTATTAATATCGCCGCCAATGCGGCAGTAACCTTAATAACGCTTCGAATTTAGGGTTAATTTAATGAAATTTCACGATTTGAGTATGTAATTCTGTTAAATATGGTCGCATTTAATATATTTGAGCCTAATATATGCCTACAAACGCAGAGGGATTTCCCAAATCTATAAATAACTGAAACGTTAGCTAACCCGCGCGCGCTTTGGTCACATACATCCCCCGTGACACATATATTAACGCCGACAATAGATACCCCGCCGGCCGCCCTTAACTCCGCAGCCGATAAATTGTGGCTCATACATTTGGCCCCAGGTGCTATATTATATGTATAAATGTATATATATGAATGTGAAAGATGTGTGATGATGGCGATGCTGATGATGATGCTGAAGATGATGTGTATTTGTTCATAGCAATTTCATATTGATGTGTATTCATACTTACCTATCTCATGTATAATATAATTGTATGCGTTTACATGTGAAACACCAACCAGCAGCTGGGCTGATCAAACCCACCACAAGGTGGCACTGCAAAATTTGTATTACCATGGGAGAGATAGGGAGTGGGCCGTCTTAGTATTATAGGGTCTTTGGTGTAACCCTAATCTAAGACTATGACTGAAATTTCCCCTGCTTAAACAACTAATGGACCAAAACAAAAAACAAACAAAAAAATGTTGTTTATTGATGGCTTATTTATCCTGTCCATAACATAAGTTCATGACATATCATGTTTTCAATACTGAACAGCTTAAGTCATTAGTTCATGGTTTATTGCCTTATAATACGGTTTGTTAGTAATTTGCAAGTGAATTTATCTCAGAGCCACCCAGGAGGTTTCTAGTCGTCAATTGCCATTTTTGATAGGAAATATGTGAAAGGTTCCAGGCGCCCAAACCGACAAATCTATGGAATTTTTTTAATTTTATTTATTTTTGGACCATTAGTTGTTTAAGCAGGGGAAATTTCAGTCATAGACGACTGGTCTTCCTCATTCCACTGCTGGTCGATAGAAAGCCCAAGCCTGCACTTTTACCGACCCAGGGGATTTTTAACCTCCCACACCACATAGACATGGTAGGAGAGCAACCGGCCTTTGATGACGCTGTAAGTTATACACAGTGGTGGAAATCCAAATTGGCAGAGCTGGGGGCACAGGAAATCGAACCGCCGACCCTCAGATTAGGAGTCTGACCTAGAAAAAAGTCAGACACTCTAACCACCCCGCCACAGAGAACTTTGTGTTGTGCTTTCCAGTTAAAGTCTATCAATTCCATACTGAGTATGGCTTTATATAGATGTGGGACAATCTATGAACAAAACAAAGTTTTTTAAAATTTAAAGCTGCATAGTCCGATGAAATCATCAAATTTTCAAAACCAAAACAATGATCTAAATTTGATTCTACATATATCTAGCTTAGATACTGATGTACTTATTAAGCATTTGTCACCACACAGAACGGAAGAGTGAGGCAATTGAATAGATCATTTTACTGCAAAATGCTATGGTGTCAGAGTTTTGGCAAGCTTGCCAAAATTAATTTTTGCATGGTTGCACTTCAAATATCTCAAAAGTTAGCTACTTAAAATAAAAGTTACTTCAAGCTAAAGTAAAGTACATTATAACGATCAACCTAATGTATTTATCTCAAAAGATTTCTGAAACTCAAAACCATCGGAATATGCAACTTTAATGACGCCTCTAGAGCACATTGATTTGTATCATCGGCTATTGGATGTCAAACATATGGTCATTCTGACATATTTCTTTCGAGGAAACCCACTGCTGCCACATAGGCCACTCTTTCCGATAAGCAGCAAGGGGTCTATTATATGCACTTTCTCACAGACAGGAGAACACATACCACAGCCTTTGATGAACCAGTTGTGGACCACTGGTTGGAAGGGAAAATAACCTAAGCTGCAAATGTGTCATTGAGCACGATCGATCGGATGACCCACACCTTCACACATGGACACGCTACCTACCGCCTGAGCTATGTCCTGCTCCCCATCTGTGAAGAAATGGATTTGACTTTCAGAATGATAGCATCCTCAGCTCCAACATGTAGGCTTAGTTTCATTTAAGCCCAAATGGCGCTTGTCGGTTTTTTCCACCTGAACCCTTCAGGTGAACGCATCAAAACCTTCTAATGGCTATATTTTCCATTAGTTCCTTGGAAAGTTCATCTTGCTTTATGTATGTATTTTGTATGCTTTTGGTTGTGCTAGGTTGTTCATTCCAGATGTGTGCTGCCACATAGATATGATGCCTCTCATAGCTAGCCATAGTAGGTCGGCTATGAGTTATGATAGGCGCAACATTTCTTCAGTTACTTCTTGGTGCTTAATGAATATATTTTGTGCCTCTACTGTTGTTGAACGCCATAACCTTTAAGTGCCGGTCACACCTTACCGGATTGAGTACTGGACACCACTGGACAAAGAATTTTCTAGTCCGGTGGTGTTCAGTTATCAAAATGTACCGAAATGTACCAAAATGTGCAGGACGAAATGAACGCTAAATGGACAAGGAACATACATTAACGAATAGCTACTGGACGATAACCGGATGATAACTGGACGACAACCGAATGTCTAACGGACGGACCGGACACCAACCGGACAGCTACTGGACTGTTCACGGCCACACCAAAAACAGACGGACCGAATTCCCGCAGCACCGTCAACAGACTCTTCAGGATACAAACCAAACACCTAACGGATGAGTAATGGACATGAACCGGACAAAATGGACTAAACGGACTTAAACTGGAACCAACCATACACATCAGTCCGGCGGTGTCCGGTACAAGTTTTGTGCATGTTCAAAACTTATGCCGGACTCCGCCAGACACCACCGGACAGATAACGGACACGGCAGATGCCCACCATATATAAACCATACATTGCTGTATTTCACCGGACAGTGGCCCGTTTCTGTCCGTTTCTCCAATCCGGTAAGGTGACTGGGCCTTTAGCCATAACTCTCCTGGTGGGTAGTGTCGCTCTTTTAGTTTGTGTCTGAATGTCATAAATTGGATGGCTATTTTCTATGACAGTTCTTCAGTGCCTTATTTTACCAACCGACGCACACCTCTTCATGATAAGAGTTTCCGTGGGGGTTAAGGGTTCGAGTCCGTTCTCCTAGCCACCACTATTGGCCCAGGGGGGAAGTGCGAGGGCGTCCGAAACCGGTGTGGCGTTTTCAGCCGTGTACCTTGTTCAACCGTGTTCATAGACTCAAACTCAAGGCATGTCAATGGTCGTGAGTCACTAACCTTATAAATTTAATATAATGTTTTTGGTAAAGATGTTTTCTATATGTGTACCAAGCAATTTGCTTCTAGGTGGTGTGGTTTTAGAGATATTTCACTTTTCCTGGATTTTCTGTATGAAGATTGCTCACCACCATTGACAATGCCTTGAGTTTGACAGTACACGCAGTGCAAAACATTATTTTTAATCAAAATTAATAGAAATCAAGAACCCCAACCTTATAAATTTAATATAATCTTTTTGGTGAAGATGTTTTCTATATGTGTACCAAGCAATTTGTTTATAGGTGGTGTGGTTTTAGAGATATTTCACTTTTCCTGGATTTTCTGTATGAAGATTGCTCAAGACCATTGACAATGCCTTGAGTTTGAGTCTAATCACACGGCTGAACACGGCACACGGCTGAAAACTCCACACCGGCACCATGACTGAATATCCCACTACATCACATTATCCAGATACTAAACAAAGCAGTTCGTGCTCTATCTTATTAGCGCTGAGTGCCATGCTATGTAGCAACAACTATACATTTGAACCTCATTGAGGTCAGAATGTCGATATCATCATCATCATCATGATCATGCTGTCGGTCACGATGCGACAAAGACTGACATTTCATGAAAGCTGCCTGCAAAACTGTTGAAGTGCTGCTGGCTTTTGCAAGTTACCAGCGCTACTCTCGTAGGGAGCAAATAGAGGTTTCACACCGGCAAGAACATGTCCAGACAGGCGCAAAACTATCTGTCCCTGCAGTGGCTGGTCGGGAGATGTTGGGAGTTCCATACATCAACCACCCTTAATGCTGCCACAGTGACATGGTTTTCTGTTTAGGGTTTGCTCCCTTAGCCTTCGGTTTTGTCAAGAACCTGTACCACAAGGCAGTGGTTTACAACTCTGCAGAGCAGGGGCGTCAAACTCCCTGAGGTATTGCAATACCTGCAATACCTGCATACCTATATCACACCAACATTAATTTGACATGTTTTAACTTCAAATTGAAGCATTTAAAACAAAGTTAGCCATTTATAGCAAATGCTACTTCAGAATGAAGTAAGGTGGATTATGATGAGCATCCTAATAATTATATTCATTTACAAAAATGGCAGATACTCACAAACATCGGACTATGCAACTTTAATTTTGGTGTTTGGGTTGGTTAATTAAACAATTCTCGGGGGGGGGTTGATGAAAATGGGAAATATTGCGTCTAGAGTGGGAATCGAACCCACATTTCATGCATTCCAGGCCAGCGTGCTAACAACTACACCACCACTCATGTCATCACCCTATCAACGCCTACCTGTCTATGTGGCTCCTTGCTTGATAGGTCAGTGCAGACTGCTACACAATTAAACTTCAAAGGTCCACTAAAATATATAACCTCTTCCTTCAAATGCACTTCACCCTCTTGGTGTACTGACTTCTTCCTCTGACGACTCTAGTATGGGTGAATCAAAACTCCCCCTGATGGGAAGCATGTATGAAGGGTTCAGACGCAAAACCGACAAATCCATTTGAGTTGTTTTCTGTCAAATAGAATTTACTGTTGTCGTTTCCAATTAAGGTCTATCAATTTCATATTGAGTATGGAATTGGATGGGTGGTGTTGCAGCTTCTGCTAAGAAATTGATTTGACTATTGGAGTAATGGCACCCTCAGCTCAAATGTGGTATTACTGGTTTCATTTTGTCCTCAATGGCGTTTGTTGGTTTTGCGCAATTATGTTCCTCAATTTTAGCGACTGGGCACTGAATTTCCTAGCAATGTTCATTTTTGCCATGGGGGTGCATACCATGTCGCTCTAGCTGCCAGTTCTTACACGATGTGGTGCATAGCTCCAATATTAGCTTGCCCCAGTGACCCACTTTTGGTTTTATGGAGGAGCAGTTAGACTGGCCCTCACTCATTCAACTCATGTGACCCCTTTGTAGGCCTGCTCTGTAAAACATTTCTGAGGGTACTCTCACCATAGTCTAGTTATATTTCTCTCTAGACACATATTGAGAATATATTATTACACACATATACCAGACGGGATGGCCGAATGAGTTGAGCGTCCATCTCCCTTTTTGGTAGATCGTGGGATTCGAACCCACAGCTTCAAACCCTGGTCGAGTCAAACCATTGACATAAACATGTATACTTGTCGCTTCCTAGCCAGGCGCTCAGCATTATTAGGATAGGGCAAGGACTGGTTATCTCAGTGCCAGGATAATGTGACTGAGTAGGATATCAGGTCATGGTGCTGGCAGCTTAGTCTCCCAATGCTGCAGCACTATAAAGTTGCCATAAGTGCTCACTGTCACAAGTTGGTACACATCCTGATATCACCGTAGATGTTGCTAGGACGTAAAACTCCAACAACCAACCAACATACATATGTTTGTTTGCTTGGCGGAGTTTTACATCCTTACAACATCTAGGGTCATATCAGGCCCAGTACCGACTTGTGCTAGTGCGCACTTATGGCTACTTTATAGTGCTTCCCAAATGGGAGACCAGGCTGCTAGCACCGTTACCCAATTTCCCTTTGTTTGTTTGTTTGTTTAACGAACCCCCCTCCCCCAGCACAACAAGTAAACATCGGCTATTGGGGTACGAGTACACACTGTCACAAGTCGGTACTCCTCTTGATATGACCTTAGATGTTGCCAGGACGTAAAACTCCAACACCAGCCAACTACATTGAAAGTGTTATTCTAACAACTGCTCAGCTATTTCCCAACACGGATGCAGTCAAAGAACTTTTCTTCACATGAATGTCGACTATTTGTGAGCTCAGTCTATTGGCCTGTCAAGTGCAGTCAAAGCACCGCATTAAAACAAACCCATGTCACAGGCCCACCCACATGTTAACAACTTGAAACTAGGGCAAGCTTACACTGCAATGCTTTCTAACGACAATAAAGCCACTCTTATTTCTACTAGACACTTTTACCACTGAGATCAAAACACAAACGAGACAGTAAGCCCAACAAAAGCATAGTCCCTAGGTGTGGACTATTTTTCTCCCCCCGGGGCGGATGTAGATTATGAACTAAGGAGAGTGCCTGTATGTGTGCGTCTATGTGGGGAGAGGGGGGACTATTTCGCGCCTGCGGAGGAATACATAGGGAGAGCAGGAGGGAGTGGGGGGGGGGGGGGAGTGGGCGGGCGGGTGGGCGGGCGGGCACCCAAACCTTTCAGAACACCAAGATCGTTGAAACAAGCAAGTCCCTTGGCTCCCCAAAGGACGGGAATCCGCGCGTCATTCGCCGGGTTCATGCCTCTAATGGCATAAAGTAGCGGAGGAAACTGACAAGGTGAGTTGGTCGAACACTTCCGGGACACGGTTCGCTGTCATTTTGGGTAAGTTTCGTGCGTGTTTGAGGAGGTGGAGAGGGGCGGAGTTTTGATTAAGTTTTCACTCCGACTGGCTGGGAGGCTGGGAGCCGGGGACTTGGGCACGAGAGGGACCAGTGGAGGCAGGCCGTGCTAAAAATAGATTGGGAGCAGCTCGCGGTAGTATGCATATATATGCATATATATATATATATATATATATATGCATATATATATATATATATATATATATATATATATATATATATATATATTCCCGCTGTTTGTCAGGCGCAAGGGGGAGGGGGAACCCGAATATATTCAACCGCTCAGAGTCAGAGCTGCGGTGATCCACCAAAGCGCATAAGGAATAATTATTATTATTATAATAACACATCATTCCCCTACAATTTATTATTGTATAATGCGTTGTACATCACATATAGATAAATATAAATAAATATTTATAAATGTATATATATAAATATATAAAAATATATAAAAATATATATATAAAAATATATAAAAATATATATAAAATATATATAAATATATATCAATATATGTGAATGTATATATATATATATATATATATATATATATATATGAAGAGTTTGTGCGCAAAACGATGTAAACACCAATCCAAAAATGTAGTTTAAATCAAAGATTTGTACCTGAAAATAAATTTAATTCTCACTAATTCCACATTTCATATGATCATATATGGTTATGGAGAAATGAACAAAAATGTACAAATATAAAAAATATATAATTTTTGTCGGTTTGATTCCAATGTTTATCGCCATTTTTGGATTGGCGTTT
The DNA here is from genome assembly GCA_030323885.1 of Branchipolynoe longqiensis. Classification (NCBI taxonomy): domain Eukaryota; kingdom Metazoa; phylum Annelida; class Polychaeta; order Phyllodocida; family Polynoidae; genus Branchipolynoe; species Branchipolynoe longqiensis. The sequence continues at coordinate 25,703,704 of CM059190.1, read as the reverse complement.
ACGTGGTTTTGCGGCTGAACTCTTCATACTATATACATATATATATATATATATATATATTATATCCATATATATATATATATATATATATATATTATATATATATATATATATACATACAAGGGCCGGGCGGGGTGACTGAATCAGTGGGAGTAGGCTACTGGTTAGCTTGGCGTATGTGATATTTTGGGTTTGAACACTGAACGAGTCAAACCAATGACTTACAAAATTGATCCTTGTCACTATTCCAAGCCTGGCGCTCGGCATTAATATGATAGGGGAAGTACTGAAGTATCGGGTTAATTAATATGACTGAGTGATATGTCAGCTAATTAGTAATTATGTCAACGAGGTCCACTTGATCTCGATCTGAATACTGATTTCTACTGGTGATATTACGCAGTTATTGCTTGATATGAGAGTTGAAAGTAGAAGTCCATTAGATCTCGATATGAACACTGACTATGACTCCCGATATTAAGCAGTTATTGTCTGAAATGGGGGTTGAAGCTGGAGATCTATTATATCTCGATCTGAATACTGACAATAATTGTTGATATTAAGCAGTTATTGTCTGATATTAGAGTTGAAGCTGGAGGTCCATTAGATCTCGATCTGAATACTGACAATGATTGTTGATATTAAGCAGTTATTGTCTGATATGAGAGTTGAAGCTGGAGATCTATTATATCTCGATCTGAATACTGACAATAATTGTTGATATTAAGCATTTATTGTCTGATATGAGAGTTGAAGCTGGAGGTCCATTAGATCTCGATCGGACCACTGACAATGATTGTTGATATTAAGCAGTTATTGGCTGATATGAGTGTTAAAGCCCAAAGTCAACTAGATATCAAACTGAATACTAATTGTCTATGGTACTGATATTAGACTAAACTCAATAACGCATCAATAACCTATTCCCTGTGAAATCATGTAGCATGCACAGTTCACTAGTAAATAATATATATAAGGACGCCTCTATCACGGTACCATGGCAACAGAAGGATATTCTAAAAATCACAGTACTCTGACAGCAATGTGGCAGTCTAGCGTCATGGTACCATTGATATAGATCGGCAGTCTAGCATCACAATATCGTTCTTTTAGATCTGAAGTCTACAGTCAATGCCTACCCAAAATATCTAACCCTAGCCTAACCCTAATCCTCATCCCAACCCTAACCCTGAGCGGGACAGTGATTGTAGAATAAACTACTGTCGTCATGGTACTGTGACTATAGAATCTCGCGCTAAGGACACGGTACAATGACAATAGTCACCCGAATATTAAACAAACCCTAACCATAAGCCTGAGCGGAACTGTGACGGTACTGTGACTATATAATCTCATGCTAGGGACACGGTACCGTGACAATAGTCACCCCAATATTAAACAAACCCTAACCATAACCCTGAGCGGAACTGTGATTGTAGAGAAATCTACTGTCATCATGGTACTGTGACTATAGAATCTCGCGCTAAGGACATGGTACCATGACAATAGTCACCCCAATATTAAACAAACCCTAACCATAACCCTGAGCGGAACCGTGATTGTAGAATAATCTACTGTCATCATGGTACTCTGACTATAGAATCTCGCGCTAGGGACACGGTACAGTGACAATAGTCACCCCAATATTAAACAAACCCTAACCATAACCCTGAGTGGAACCATGATTGTAGAGTAATCTACTGTCGTCACGGTACTGTGACTATAGAATCTCACGCTAAAGACACAGTACCATGACAATGGTCACTCCATATATATAATATATAATCTGTTATTCTCAACTGGAATCTCTCAATTAAAGTATGAAATAGAAAGGACAAATCTATGTAAGTGCCATTCATGCTAATAGTGTAAATATTGGCAATGCACATGGCCAGAAGACCAGTGCCTCAACACTGAATAAAGTTTATATCTGATGAATGCTTACAACAAAAATTAAAAATACTGATTTATGACAGTTGATAATAAATGGTTATCAGGGATAAAGGGTTTTAAACCGGAAGTCTACAGGAATGATTTATTGTAGAATTTATCGAGGCAGGGCTATGTTGTATTCCATTCAATTACTCAACAGATTTAATAAGTGAAGAGTTCAGGCTTAAAACCCCGTAAACACCAAGCCCAAAACTGAGTTAAACATTTAAATCATACCCTCAAAAAGTTGATTTTTATCTACATGTCTACTTTTATGTTCAGTGCTCCATAATCATGACATTACAATCAAAGTGGAATTAGTCAAAATTAAAATTATTATCAGGTAAAAATCAAGTGGCCTGAGGTCCGACAATTTTGTTTGGATTAACCGATAGTTTGGATTAACCGACTTTGGTTTAACCAACTTTTTTTTATAAGATAAATGGTAGTATTTTGCCGGGCCGCCGATAAAAGTTTGGATTAACCGATCGTTTAGTTTAACCGAGCTTGGTTTAGCGGGGTTGTACTGTATTATGGATTAGATAGTCATACACGCTATGGCTTATGTAGTTATTCATGCCACTGTTTGTTGGAGTTTTACGTCCTGGCAACATCTAAGGTCATATCAGGATGGGTACTGACTTGTGACAGTGCACACTCATGGTGACTTTATAGTGCTGCCCCACTGGGAAATCAGGCCACTAGCACCATGATCTGATATCCCACTCAGTCACATTATCCTGACATTGAGCTAAGCAGTCCTTGCCCTACCCTATTAATGCCGAGTGCCAGGCTAGGAAGTGACAAGTATCAATTTTAAAGTCAATGGTTTGACTCGACCGGGAACCGAACTCCCGACCTTCCGCAGGCGAGGCCTGCGCTCTACCGATTAGGATACCGCGCCCGGTCCATGCCATTGTAAAGTCCCCAGTGTGTGAACGCCCTAACTGTAAAATTGGCGATTAGCTTGCGACTGCTTGCAACTGTTTGCGACCACTTTGCAACCACAAAAAAGGGTTGGTCGCAAAGAGGTCGCAAGTAATCACAAAGCAGTCACAAAATGGTGGCAAATTGGTCGCCAAGTGGTCCTCAGTGGTCGCCGACCTTACGATCAAAATGGTCGCAAGGAGGTTTGCGACCATTTCCATAGGCTGCAGCTGCTGCAATAAAACCCTCCTTTCAACCAACCAAAATTAAAATCAAATGTAATCTATCTTAATCTATCAATCTTTAGAAAAGCTGGCTTGGAAAAAAATTTGAGTGGGTGGGAAGGGAGATGGTGGAGATGGGGCAGTACACAACACTGACTCATTCTGAATCTCATTTCTTTTCCTCTAGTCGGTGTGGGAGTATAGGCTTTGTACATACCCCTGTCACCCAGCTACAGCATCCAACCATTTAAACATCCCTCACCGCCTCATCGCTCACACCCTCTCCCCTCACACCTTCACTCCCTCAGCCCCACTCACTCACTCCTCACCCCCTCACCCGTCCACGCCCTCACACTCTCACCCCTCATCCCTCACACTCTCACGCCTCACCCTTCGCCCTCAGCCCTCACCCCTCACCCCATCACCCCTCACCCCTCACGCCCTCCACCCCCTCACC
>CM059190.1:25640423-25699666 GCA_030323885.1 Branchipolynoe longqiensis | reverse complement strand
TTTATTTTCGTGGATAATTCTTTTCTCAGCACTGGGAGTACTGATCCTCCGCCGTTTTATATTATGGAGATATACGGCGGAGGATCAGTACTGTCATGGGGGTGGTGAAAATGGGAAATATTGCGCCTAGAGCGGGACTCGAACCCACATCTCTTTGCATTCTGGGCCAGTGCGCTAACCATTACATCACCTAGGCTCCCTGGTATCACCACACTACCCACGCCTACCTGTCTATGTAGCTCCTTGACCGAGAGGTTAGTGCAGACCACTACACTCGTCCCCCCGGAATTGTAAGTCTTTTAATGCTTACAATTACATACCTACAGGCAATGCACTAACACATACATACAAAGGGTAGGTTCAACAACCATACAGCGCGTAGTTTGTACAGGATCATGGTCACGGCAACCAGTGTCATGGGGGTGATGAAAATGGGAAATATTGCGCCTAGAGCGGGACTCGAACCCACATCTCATTCTGGGCCAGTGTGCTAACCATTACACCACCTAGGCTCCCTGATGTCACCACACTACCCACACCTACCTGTCTATGTGGCTCCTTGCCCGAGAGGTCAGTGCAGACCACTACAGTACTCTATATATATATATCCGTAATGTAAAACGGTGGAGGATCAGTACTAATACTACTATATATATATATATATCTCCGTAATGTAAAACGGCAGACGATCAGTACTCCCAGTGCTGAGAAAAGAATTACCCACCAAAATAAATTATTTACTTGTAAAAAAAGTTATATATATTATATAAAACAGAATAATTCCCTTCCGCCTTTATACTCGTATAATATACGTGATATATATGTGTTGTATAAGAATTATGCGAGTATAAGAGCCCGGAATTTCCCTCCTGCTCCCAACCGGGCGTGGTGGCTGAATGGTTACAGCACAGGCCTCGCATGCGGGAGATTGGGAGTTTGGTTCCTGGTCGAGTCAAACCAATGGCTTATAAAAATTTATACGTGTCGCTTCCTATCTAGTCGCTTGGCATTAATAGGATATGACAAGGACTGATTAGCTCAGTGTCAGGATAATGTGACTGAGTGGGATATCGGGTCGTGGTGCATGCGACTTGATTTCCCAGTGGGGCAGCACTATAAAGTTGCCATGAGTGTGCACTGTCACAAGTCGGTACCCGTCCGGATATGACCTTAGACGTTGCCAGGGAGTAAAACTCCAACAACCAATCAACAAAATAGAAATAATGAAATTACAGTTGTCAACACCGTTTAGATATTTGATGATGTATTTAATTGTGTTCTCAGGCCATTCGAAGTCGCATCAAGCCAGGACTTCTAGCCATCGTTCAGCGGGCCTCACAGCAGGTCTCTGATAAGTGAGTATATATGTGTAGTATAAATATGTGTTTATGCAAATATTAGGTACAAATAGTTAGATTGTAGCTTGTGTCTTAAGGCCCAGTCACCTTACCAGATTGGGGAAACGGAAAGAAACCGGACATAGTGTGAAATAAGTCCGATTTCTATACGGTCAGCATCCGGCGTTTCTGTTCTGTGTCTGGTGGTGTCCGGCGTGTACAGTGGCAAGTTTTGAACATGCACAAAACTTGGAACGGATGCCGCCAGGGTGACGTCTACGGTTGTTGTCTGGTTTAAGTACGTTTTGTCCGGTTCATGTCCGGTACCCACCCGTAACGTCTCCGGTTAGCTTCCTGAATAGTCCGTTGACGGGAACCTTACCGGACATAACAGAGTTGAACCGGAGAGCTACCGGAGACCTATCGGTCCATCAGTTTGACATTCGGTTTTCGCCCGTCGGTTCACCGTTGCTTGTCCGGTACAGCGTTCGTTACATACGTTGCTATCCGCTTGGCGTCTGTTGGCTATTCGTTCATGTACGTTCCATGTCCGTTTAAGCTTCGTTTCGTCTGGTGGCCTTTGATCCGATAGTGCAAGATTTCGACACATTTCGATATATTTTGATACTTATCATGCCCGAACACCACCGGACTAGAAAATTCTTTGTCCGGTTATGTCCGTTGCTCAATCCGGTAAGGTGTGACTGGCGCTTTACGCTGTAGTTTGGGTGAGGACTGTACTGTTGTAGCAGCCTGGGGAGCATTGGATTTGTAATAAAGGGGGTGTATCCGGCCCCGGGTCGAATATTGGTCAGTTTGTTACAGGTGTTTTAGTTTTTAGTGCGGAAGGTTGGCAGTTCAATGTTCAAGGTACTTGCAGGGATGTGATTTTTTTTTTTACCCCCGCGGATTCGTGGATTACAGAGTTTCATTTTTGTGATTTGCGCAGATCCAGTGAAAAAGGATATTTGGTGTTATATGGAGGTGGGGGCTAAGGGCTTATTATTATGTGCTAAGGCCTTATTATCATGTATTATTAGATGTTTACTGTGTATAAACTTAATATTCAAGTAAGGAATACACGGTGAAATCAGGTGACCAGAGATTTACCCCTATCTGTGACAGTGCATACTTTGAAGGCGAAGACTTGTCGGCCGCCCAGAACACCGACTACTTGCTGGAGCTGCTGGAACTCATCCTCCAGCAGTTTAAGATCGTTGCGCACGTTCACCAGATAGTGCTCGCCAACCTCTCCAGGGTCAAGGTCAGTAATGCCAACCTCTCCAGGGTCAAGGTCAGTATGCTATTCCCAGAGAGCTGCCAACCATTATGATTTCTGTGGAATCATTACAATTTTCTGCATTTCATTACGCCATTACGCCTGTTCTCTGAAACATTAAGGAAAATGTCTTTTCCCGACAACTATGTGTTATTTCTATGAACACAAAACAATATTTGTGTAAGATACCTGATACCACAGTATTTGTATATACTTAAAATTTGATATATATTTTTGTGTGGGGGTGGTGGGTGTGGTGGGGGTGGGTTGTGTTGTGGGGGGGGGGTGGGGGGGGTGGGTTGTTTTGTTGGTTGTATTTATATATAAATAATTATATACATAATTAATATTATTATATATTACTATGTGACAGTGTGGACTATGGATGGAAAGCCGACAAATCTACCATTAAAAAAACTAACACACTTATGTAAATAAATATATATATATATATAATATATATATATGTAGTATAAATTCACCGTCCGATAGGTTCTGCAGGCGATAACGGCCAGACACAGTTAGCTTATCGAAGGTGAGAGCCCCTGACAGGTGGAACCTGGAACTAAACGATGTCATACACTAGCTGTGGTTCGCAATTTAGCAATACAAATATAACTGCAGATTGTAGTGTCCTTCTTTATATTCTCATAATAGATTATAGAGGACACATATATATTATTAATTAATAATTATTGTGATATAATTGTCATGAGCGCACACTGTCAAAAGTCGGTACCCATCACAATATGACCTTTGAAGTTGCTTGGATCTAAAGAGGAATGGGCGATAATACAATTACAAAAAAAGACGGTGGAACACTCTCCAAGGATAGTCTGTTCTGTGGAATGGAGCTAAGATAGTGCTTGGAGAGATGCAAACATGTGAAGGAAATCCTATACTGGTCCCGACCAGCTGAACTGACTCACTGAGCTCAGTACATGCCGTTACCAGTTAAAGGGCAAACCCCAAATCTAAAAATAACCCAGGGATAGCGCGTATCACTGGGATAAGCTAATACCGCTACATGCTTACGGCCCCTGGTGTAGTATTGTCCACTAAAGCATTATTGTGTATTATCTGCTGATATAAATAATGAAAACAATATTATAGTATAGTAAAGTTCAAACATACTTTAAGCACTTTAATCTGTGTTTTACATAAATACAATTTGTGATTATATCTGAGTAAGAAAACTACTACTACACCTGATCAAAGACAATGCACCTTGTTTCCTGTGGGATGGTGCTGCTACATGATTATTTTAGAATTTCCTATATGGCGCATGATTATTTTAGAATTTCCTATATGAAAGCGCTGAGTGGCACGTCTTATATATATAATTGTCTTTGTTATTACTATTCAATCTGCTGCCACCTGGTGGGCTACAGACGTCCAACCCGAGACTGAGTGAGGTGTGTCTGTACGACACAGTCGAGGTCTGGATGAAGATACAAGCTGTGGTAAGGTTTTTTATTCTTTGTTGTTAGTAAATAGTTTTATTCTTCAAAATAATACACCGGATACGGTGGCCTAATCAGTAGAGCGCGTCCTTGGCGTGCGTTAGGTCGAGTTCTGTTCCCGGTCGAGTCAGACCGATGACGTTAAAATTGATACTTGTCACTTCCTAGCCTGGCGCTTGGCATTAATAGGATAGGGCAAGGACTGGTTAGCTCAGTGTCAGGATAATGTGACTGAGTGGGATATTGGGTCATGGGGCCGGCGGCCTGATTTCCCAGTGGGGTAGCACTATAAAATTGCCATGAGTATGCACTGTCATAAATCGGTACCGGTCCTGATATGACCTTAGATGTTGCCAGGACATAAAACTCCAACAACCAACCAACAAATCAGAACAATACACTTGTCAACGCCGAGGTGCTGGTCTTCCAGTCATATCATTGTGTATCGATTACCCGTTTACACAAGTCATTTTTAATGATGAATAAATGGGGAAATGAGAATGTGATGAATGACGAAAGAAGATGTATAATGGTAGTTTTTGATTGATTGTGGTGTTTAGGGATGTCAGTCACATGACGGGTTGCTGAGGATATATGCATGTTGACAGTTAGTTTCATTGGTTGTAATGTAATGTTCTGTTATATAGGGAAAGTCTAATGCGTTCAAAGCAATATGGACCAGACGGGATGGCCGAATGAGTTAGAGCGTCCGTCTACCATGTTGGAAGATCGTGGGGTCGTGGGTTCGAATCCTGGTCGAGTCAAACCAATGACTTAAAAATGTATACTTATCGCTTCCTAGCCTGGCGTTCGGCATTATTAGGATAGGGCAAGGACTGGTTGGCTCAGTGTCAGGATAATGTGACTCAGTGGGATATCAGGTCGTGGTGCTGGCAGCCTTGTCTTCCAGTGGGGCAGCACTATAAAGTCACCATGAGTGTGCACTGTCACAAGTCGGTACCTGTCTTGATATGACCTTAGATGTTGCTAGGACGTAAAACAACAACAACAACAACAACAACAAGGCAATATGAATTTCGATATCAGTTTTACTAATGAGCCATCATTCAGTAAGACCAAAAAAACTAAACGCAAGCTTCAGGGCTCTTAAAGGCAAATTCTACCTCGGGTGTTGATGAGTTATGGGTCAGTTCTTCAGGAGTCACTTGTAGAAAATTAACCTTTGAAGCTGTCGGTCATCGGATCGATCTTTCTCAGTGGATCCATTTGCAGTTTGGGCTATTTTCTGTTCCAACCAGTTGTCCACAACTGGTTCATCAAAGACTGTGGTATGTGCTGTCCTGTCTGTGGGAAAGTGCATATAAAAGACCCGTTGCTGCTTATCGGAAAGAGTAGTGTATGTGGTGGCTGTGGGTTTCCTGCAAAGAAATATGTCAGAATGACCATATGTTTGACGTCTAATAACCGAGGATAAAAATCAATGCGCTCAAGAAGCGTTGTTAAATAAAACAAGCTTTACTTGACCGTTTGTAGAAAATTACGACTAATGCATTTAATTTGACATATTTGCGAAGGTCATTTCTATTTGTTTTCCAGCCCAAAATCTAACATTGTATTCATACATTTATATCATCTTAATTAAGAAAAATGAAATAAAATCTCGCTATCATTATTGCATACCTTTTATGCGTCACTGAGTCTTGGATCTTGCCCACCGCGCGTCAAATACATAGTTTCACGCGTACGTATTTGACCTGAGCTCCCAAGTCAGAGAGAGTCCTGATGCTTTGTCGCTGGGGACCAGACGGGATGGCCGAATAAGTTGAGCGTCCGTCTCCTGTTATGGTAAATCGTGGGAACCCATGGGTTTGAACTGTGGTCGACTCAAACCAATGACTTAAAAATTGATACTTATCATTTCCTAACCAGGTGCTTGCCATTATTAGAATAGGGCAAGGACCGGTTGGCTCAGTATCAGGATAATGTAACTGAGTGGGATATTAGGTCATAGTGCTGGTGGCTTGATTTTCCAGTAGGGCAGCACTAAAAAGTCGCCATCAGTGTGCACTGTCACAAGTCGGTACCCAGCCTGATATGACCTTAGATGTTGCCAGGATGTAAATCTCCAGTTTTTTCGCTGATGTTATTTTGCTCTTCTGCGTCTGCAGCTGCAACTCTTCCTGAGTGACTACCTCGACATTAGGAACACATCGTCACAGAGTCAGGGCACGCCCAACTTTGATGAGCCGGCCACTGACGTTCAGGCTTACTTCGCCAAGAAAAGACCGGCCAAGCTCAAAAAGGTGAGGGGAAATTTCAATTTGTGCTGCTGAAGCCAAGTAGTCACTTATCTCAGTTTGATTCTTGTCTAGCCGAAGAAACTCCCCCCACCCCTTTTTTTGCCCCCTTTCCCCCTTTTTAAAAATTTTCTTTTTTGCCCCTGCCCCCCCCCTTTTCTTCCCATTTTTGTCTTATTTATTTCCTATTTTTTCCTTTTTTTATACCTCTATTTCTTTAGAGAGGTGATAAATTATCCGTTGCATTTATTGTTGTTGATGAGATAGTTTATCAAACAGAGGAAACAATTCCATCAGTACAAATGGGTCTTCTATGATCCACTCTATCAATGTGCTTGATTGCTGATGGTTTAAGACCATGTTGGCAGCTACTGGTATTAGTCTTGTTATTCACATGCCTACATTGAAATTTGCACAACATTCCGAAATGGTCAGATCTGTGTCAAATGACAGCAAAGATTTATCTCTGGTGCAATTTTGAAGTGGTTAAGTATGTGTCAAATAACAGTAAGATTTAACTCACAAAACATTATCTAAAGTTACTGGAGGCAATACGGCACAGTTGTTATTAGGAACTCTAAAATTTGTTAGGTCTCCCAGTGGGGCAGCACTAGAAAAGTCACCATGAGTGCGCACTGTCGCAAGTCGGTACCCGTCCTGATATGACCTTAGATTTTGTTAGGATGTAAAACAACCAAAAAAACAAGCAAACAGCTCATCACCTAGTTTAGTATCTCGCAATAGGCGTATTTGGTAGGCATCCTCTTTTTTTTATCGCTTTTTTTTGGGGTAGATTAGTTGATTAAGCAGGGGAAATTTCAATCGTGGACGAGTGGTCTTCCTCATTCCACTGCTCCTTGCCCTATCCTAATAATGCTAAGCGCCAGGCTAGGAAGCGACAAGTATATATATATATAAATTTGTACGTCATTGGTTTGACTCGACCATGGTTCGAACCCATGATCCCACGATCTACCAGAATGGGAGACGGACCCTCAACTCATTCGGCCATCCTGTCTGATAAATGATATTAACTTATTTTTTATGTCATTCGCAGTTTGCCTTGTTCCGGTTCGATGCCTCCTCCCATGCCATTAGCATGAACAGCTATCTCCGGGAGCAGCGACAGGAATTCTACGGCTCGGTGAGTACTCCGCACTCCTATCACGGTACTGACATAAAAATACCCTCACGACACTATGTACTCAACTTACTCGTGATAGCTGTGCACTCATTAAGCATTTATTGGCGCATAGAAAATAATACTATGTTTAATAGAACCATATGCTACTGAAGCCTATGATGTCTAGCATTTCACTGTGCACCCCAACATTAATTGAGCATATTTTCCCCCCAAAGTAAGTGATAGCATCAAGAAAAAAAACCTTCCAATAGTGTACTTATATAGTGTCCAATAGTGTGTATATATATGTACAGAATTAAATAGGATTGTAGTAGTCTGCACTGACCTCAGGCAAGGATCCGCATAGACAGGTAGGCGTGGGTAGTGTGGTGACATCCGGGAGCCTAGGTGGTGTAATGGTTAGCACACTGGCGCACCTACCTGTCATCACTCCCCATGACAGGAGTAAAATACTAGAATATGGTCGTTGGCTTGGAAATCTACGCCATTTGGGGGTATAATATATGACTACTGTATTTCTAGGGGAAGTCTGTTATGGCACTGTTGGAATTTATTTTAAATAATGCTTCTTTTTCCCACCAGGGGGAGATTCTCAACCACACAGATGGTGCAGAGACGGGCTCGCCTGCGTTTGTCTGTAAGCCAGGAGCAAATAACATTACAGGTAAACAACAACAACCATAACAACACTGGATGCGGTGGCTGATCCGGTAAAGCGCAGGCTTTCAGTGCGGACGGTCAGGAATTTGATTCCCGATCGAGTCAAACCAATGACGTAGAAAATTGATACTTATCCCTACCTAGCCTGGTTTCTCGCTAATACTAGGATATGGCAAGGACTGGTTAGCTCAGTATCAGGATAATGTGACTGAGTGGGATATCGGGTCATGGTGATGGCGGCCTAGTCTCTGAGTGGGGCAGTACTATGAAGGTGCCATGAGTGCGCACTGCCACAAGTCGGTACCCGTCCTGATATGACTTTAGATGTTGCCAGGATGTAAAACTCAAGCAAGCAAACAACAACGCCGTTCCACATATAATCTCGATCATTGTGCGAAAACGCATATTTTGTGGAAATTCTTGGCTAATTTTGAGATATTTGAAGTGCAACCATGCAGCATTAATTTGAGCAAGCATGCCAAAAGTCTTGAGACCATAGGCTTCAGCAGTAACATGTTCTATTAAATACACAATTTCCGCGACACTTGCGCAGAGCATAATCCAGACTGGACTTGTGGGTCACAGCATCTGTGGAGAGGCAATTGAGGCTCTGTTAACACTGGCTTCATATTGAGCAACTGACACAGTCTTTTCAGCAAAAATGTGGATTTATAGAGAAAACATACTTACCATTTTTTAATCATTTTTTTATCATTATAGCTGTATTCTATTGATTTATTTATTGATTGATTGATTGATTGATTGAAAAGCTCGATCGTCAGTGTAAAACAACAGAGTGACACACTGTCGACCCACAACATGAGTATTGTTGCCTATCACCAGGTGTCGTACTAGTCGTGGAAATTGTATATTGACTCAGTATTCCCTTTTATACAACACGAAATGCTGAATAAGTGCATCAGTATCTAAATTTGCTATATAGAATCAAATATTAATAAGTATTTCTATTTTGAAAATTTGATACTTTCATCAAACTATGCAGCTTTAATTTTTAGAGGTCCGATGAAAACATAAAATTTTTTAATCCCGAAACACTGACCTAGATTTGAACCTACATATCCAACTTCGATACCGATGCACTCCTTAAACATGTATTGCTGGACCGAAGGAATTATAAGTAAATTTAATAGATCTTGTCACTGCTGAAGCCTATTATATCAGTGTGCACGCAACGATTAATTTGACATGTTTTAATTTCAATTATATCTATCAAGTTAACCATTTAAATTATAAGTTACTTCAAAATTAACGTAAAGTAGATTATAGCGACCAACCTTAGATGATTATCTAAGAAATATGGCAGAAATTCAAAACCATCTTATTATGCAACTTTAATCGTTCTGTACCCAGCGGATCCGTGACCAGCGGTCACATGATCAACTCGGAAGTGACATATTTAATTTGTCTTCTCTTTCAGTTATATACAACCCTTTACAGAAGTTTATGAAGGAGATTGAGAACGCTACGCGCCAGCAGCCAGGGTAAGAGCATAACATGTTTTGAAGTTGTACAATTTCATTACATTCAATGGAGACACAGACAAGAATAAGATGTGTATTTAAGGCTCCAGTGACATTGGCTTGCGACCTCTTGTGACCAAAAAATAAAGCTGCAGTCATTGGTGACCTCATTGCGACCAAAGTAAATACAAATCTGCAGGGGAACAAAAGGGTTGGAGAATGCAGGGAAGACAGGTTGGCGATCGGTCGGCGACTGGTTTTGCGACTGGTTTGCGGCCGATCGGCGTTCCATTGCAGATTAGTTGTAAATCTGTCCTCAACCGATCGCCAACCAGTTGCCAACCAATTGCCAACCAATCGCTGCGTGGTCACGGGTGGTTACTGCAGTGACTCTGTTGGCGATCAGTTGGCGATGGTCCCCGACTGATAGCCAACCTATTAAAATGATCAACGATCTCCGGTTGACCATTTTGATCGCAAGGAGATTTTTGGTGCAACACCTGCAACCTCCTTATGACTAAAATGTGCTTTACCAATTCGGCCACCGTGCCAAGTCGGGTAGATCATAACAATCAACATAATATAAATTTATATTAAAATTACCCCAAAACACAGAAACTCAAAACCATCGGACTATGCAACTTTTAAGGAATAATGAGAAATGGTTTAAGTAAATTTCTTGATGCGTGGAAAAGGGTTATCATGAACATATAGAGAGCACCCACCTACACCCACACCCACAGCTTTTGTGGTGTGTGCAGGTGGGAGGGGGCAGAGTTGATCAATAAGGGAAACCAGTATTAAATATGCAGAAATTGCACCTACCTGGGATCGCTATTTGATGAGTGCAGATAGTGCCAGGATTTCAGGCACTCAAATTTGAATCAAGCAAAGTAATCTTTCAACTGTAATCAATTTTATCATGGATGCTCCCGTGCTTTGCTTTATTATTTGCAAGCTTAAAAGCCGCTCTATGCGGACTTTAAAGCTTGCTCCTGCGAAGCGCTACTTGCGTCTTTGCGCCATATAACTAAGGGTCATTGTGGACACCACTGACATATGGACGCTACCAACATAGTGGTCATTGTCGATATCATAGTCCTAATCATAGTCCCAACCAATGTCATATTCACCGTCATTTAAGACTCTTGTCCAAATGTCTTTGCGAACACACAGACAAACAAACACACATTTGCTTATGTTTATATCGAAGATATTTATTTAATTTGTGCTTCTCTTTTTATGTTACATTTCAGAGGCTGTACACTTCAAGCCTTCACGACTGAGTTCATAAAGAACATGTATCTGCGTCAGGTTATGTACAACATTCAGAACAACATCGACTCAGCTACCAAAGGTACACTCAACCCCCCCCCCCCGCCCCCCCTCCCCGACACACACCTTTAAACCTTACACCCACGGCCCACCCATCACCCTACAAACTAGACTAACTTTCATTGATCACATTTTCATTCTGTAATTATTTAAATTATTCAGACGTCGTCTTCAACCTTAAAATATTTTCCAGTCCCCCCTCCCCCATCGCTCAATTTTCTCACAGTTAAAGCTGCATAATCCGTTGGTTTAAATTTGCTTTCATGTTTTTGAGTTGAATACATCATGTTGACTATTAAAATCTACTCTACTTTAGGTCAGAGGTTTTTGCCATACATTTGTTTCTGATTTCGATTGCAGTGAAATTATCATAGCAAATATTTTTGCGTTAGATAAAATACCACGTTGTATACGTATATTCACTACCTCCTCAACCTTCCTTCGGGTACCAGACACGGTGGCCGAATCGTTAGAGCGCATGCCTCCCGTGCAGAAAGTCGGGAGTTCATTTCCCGGTCTTGTCAAACCAATGACTTACAAAATTGATACCTGTCGTTTCCTAGCCAGGCACTCGCCATTATTAGGATAGGGCAAGGACTGGGTGGCTCAGTGTCAGGATAATGTGACTGATTGAGATATCGGGTCATGGTACTCGCAGCCTGGTCTCCCAGTGGGGCAGCACTATAAAGTCACCATGAGTGCACACTGTCACAAGTTGGTACCCGTCCTGATATAACCATAGATGTTGCCAGGACGTAAAACTCCAACAACTAACCAATCAATCCTTCGGGTAAGCCGAAGCTGTGACCCGGTGAGCGAAGTAGCAGTTTCTGTCCTTTCTGAGGGACGACCAGAACTAGGAACACAACTGTTTCCAAATTGATGATGGCGATGGAAAAGCTATGGAGTTCGTCCAGAAACAGGGTGGTAATTCGCTGGAAATCTGGTTTGGTTCGCATTCATTTAAGGTTTTCCTGAAACCCCAATACTAATGTTCCGACCATTATAAATCATCGCTTTCAGCAACAAAAATGATAAATATGATATTACAGTTTATTTATTGGCTAATTTAAAAGCAGGGCCGTGGCTCTAACTGTGTTTTATTGTTTGGAATGTTTACTTCAATATTTACGGTACTTGCTTATTTGCATTTGCATTTGTATGCTGTCTTATTTAAACAGCAATTTTCCTTTTACAATTGAGTTGCTAAATGATTTGACTTATTTCTCTTAGATCCTGATTGTATTGTAAGGATCTCAGAACTTCTTTAGACTATATATATATCGTAAATATCCAAATCCGAATTAGATACTACTGCAATCAGTAAGCATAGAATAAATAATACGTCAATTTAATAGACCAATTTACCAATTTTGATTTGCATGCTAAAATTAATTTGGCATGTTTTCAGTTCAAATCTCCTTGGTTAAACATTTTAAATAAAAGTTGTTTCAAACTAAGGCAGAGCAGATAAGGGATCAACTTGATATATATATATCTAACAATTATTGCAAAATCTCAAAATAATGGGACTATTCTACTTTAACGTGGATCCATATCATTGGTCAGAGACTGACAGAGTCTAAATTGGATCACTGACAACACACAATAGAGCTGATAGAATAGTGACCCCGGCCTTAGATGTTGCTAGGACATAAAACAACAAACAAACAAAACAAGATAGAATAGTGTATTATTATCAGGGATGAAAGATCTCCGCGATTTCGCGGATTTCCGGGATTTTTCCTTTAGCTATAAGTGTATACTAATACGTTGCGCCCTTCCTGATATGACCTTAGATGTGGCCAGGACATAAAACTCCAACAACCAACCAATAAGTGATTTCACGCTGCAGCACCATCAGCGTATACTAATATGTGGTGCAAACGCCACAGCACTAGCAGCATATAATACTAATACATGCTTCAAACGCCGCAGCACTATCAGCGTATACCAATATGTATAAAATCCGACTTCCGGGAATTTTCAGCGATTCCCTGACAATGCTAAGCCTATGGGAGAATATCAGCATTTCCGCTTTTTTTCCTGGAGACCACTTTCATCCCTGATTATTGTATTAGTTCATTTTACTTATTTAGGTTCGAATAGATCAGATCAATATACTCAGATCTAGAGAAGTCTTCTGATAACTAATTAAAATTTATTCACTTTCAATCCTAGTGACCATTGTTTTTGTTTGTTTATTTTTGTGTTTAACGATCACCCAGCACAAAATGTACACATTGGCCTATTGGGGGTCATGCAGTGCTTAAGCACAAATAACTAAATAAGCAGTGTAAAAAAGAAACCGCTCTTATATGTTACGCAGGTAGAATAGACCACAGAAATGTATGTGAAAAGAGCATACAACTGTGGTAAAATCACAAATGGCAGAGGGGTAACTACCTCTCTCATACCTGGGCCGCGTTCAGGGTGCGTCTCGGAGGCGACTCGGAGATGGCCATGACGTCACGCTAGTCTGAACAGCAAAAGCAGTTTGTTGTCTCGGAAATGGCTGCCCCCATAGGCAGCGGCCATTTGCAATGGAAAAGCTGTGCTGTGATTGTCTGAAACCACTGAATGCGGTGGCCATTTTCGAGGCGCTTTTCATCTCCAGTCTGAAAAGGGAGGCGTCGCCGAGATGACCCTGAACGCAAATAGGCCAAAAAGCATCGTGGAGACGTCTCCGCGGCGCCTCCGAGACGCACCCTGAACGTGGCCCAGGTTTCTTTCCACTGCCCCACCCCCTCCCTCATGCCCACCCACACGTGGGACCGGCTAACTATAACACGATCGATCATTGAGGTCGTTTTACCTACTAATCCGATACATTCACAATTTCTCCACAATTCTACAATAGTTCAATTCTCGGTCGAGTCAAACCAATGACGTACAAAATTGATACTTTTCGCTTCCAAGCCAGGCACTCGGCATTATTAGGATAGGACAAGGACTGGTTGGCTCAGTGTCAGGATAATGTGACTGAGTCGGATATCAGGTCATGGTGCTGGTGGCCTGGTCTCCTAGTGAGGCAGAACTATAAAGTCACCATAAGTGTGCACTGTCACAAGTCGGTACCCGTTCTGATATGACCTTAGATGTGCCAGGACGTAAAACTCCAACAAATATACAAACCAACCGACCAGGTTGTATTCCTAGGTTGTGTTGAGTCTCCCTACTAAAACTAGCGCAGGGGGTAGGTCTATACCAAAATGTTGCAAATGTGGCACCGAAAACCCCCAAAAAACTAACATAACTACTAACAGCTAAGATGACAAGGCTACTATCAAATTGAGACTATTGCTGTTCAGCGATGAAAACAAGCTGCGATGTGTCTTACTCGTTATAAACAGTAGATAAACCATCACACACAAAAAAAAAAAACCCAAAAAAGAAATAAAAACCAATACTAAAATATTATTCGCTACATTAATTTTACATCATCCTAACAATGTCCGGTTATTTTCACATATGTATCAACACATTTTACAACAGCACACAACTGGCTAGAACTGGCCATATCTAAGCCCTTTAATGTGTTGTCTATATAGGCCACAGAAATGAATGTCGTCTACATACTTCTTAATTCTGTTGATATTTGTAGCGTCGTTCGATCACAGTAAGTCCGTATGAGTTATTTGCGTCATTTGTTTTCACCTCCCTGTCAAAGTTCCCGCCACACGCCAGGAATCAGGATGTCTTGTTTCTAGTTTGGTACATGCACGTCCTTGAAATCCTGGACACTCCTTCAATTTCATGACTTCAAACAAAACAAAAATCCAGGCCTGGAAAGACAGCTCAAAGTTCACGTGCTGAACAAGTGTTAGAGTTTAACCGACATCAATGAAAACAAATACTAGCCCGCCATTTTGTTCTTTGTCAGAGGTGCCAAGTCTCCCGATTTGGTGGGAGATCTCCCTAAACTATAGCAAAATAGTTCCAATCTCCCGATTTTTCACTTTTTTATTTCTTATCTCCCACATAAGAATCATTTTCGCTTTTAGCTTGTTTAACAAAATAGATATATATTTTTTCTCTCACCAAAATGCACCAGGATGCACTATTTGGTATCACTTTTTTTTCCACAATTGTCATGGGGAGGAAGGACCCTTGGACCTCCCCCGTGGAAGCGGGTGACCCCCCCCCCCTTCCCACCCCCCACCCCCGTCTTGCTATTTCGCTCTATTTACAATTTGGGTATTAGGGAGATCTCCCTGCGTACACGCTTATCTACTTGGCACCTCTGTTTACGTATTAAATGTTTTCGAGTTAGTTATCCTTATTGAAAAACCAACACCCAACAATGTTTCGAATATATTTATGAGTATGGCTAGACCGTTACAATTCACAAGTAAACTACAATTGAGTGCATATGATATCCTTAAAACATCATGTGATGTCCTGGAAAAGTCCTGGAATTTTATTGGTCTCTAGGAGTAAGAACCTTTCTCTTTCACGTATTTAATGAATAATATATATAGACCCATGAATATATATATACACATGTGTATATATATAAACCTATGCACACACAAATATATATATATATAGAGAGAATACAAGGGAAAGCAAAAGAAAGAAAACGAGAAAGAAAAAGGGAGAGAGAAAGCGAAAGAGAAAGTGAGAGACAGATAGAAAGCAACAGACAACGAGAGAAAGCGAGAGAAATGAAGAGAGAAACTGAGAGGGAGAGAAAGAGCGACAACAACGGAAGGAGAGAAAGTGAGAGAGAAAGAGTGAAAGAAAGCAAAAGAGAAAGCGAGAGACAGAAAGGAAGGCACAACGAGAGAGAGCAAGAGGGAGAGGAACTGAGAGGGAGAGGAAGAGTGACAGAAAGAGAATGAGAGAAAGCAAGAGAGTAAAAGAAAGTGAAATAGAAAGTGAGAGACGGAGCAAAAGCAAGAGAAAGCGAGAGAAAGAAAGTGAGAGGGGGTGGGAGAAATTGAGAGGGAGAGAAAGTGATTGAAAGAGAAAGTGAGAGAAGTGAGAGAAGTGAAAGCGAACGAGATGAAAGAAAGTGAGAGAAAATGAGAGAGGGAGAGAAAGAACAAGGGAAAGCGAGAAATACAAAGGAGAGAAAGCGAGAGAGGGAAAGAAAGGGAGAGAGGGTGAAAGTAACAGAGATCTATATAATATCTATTAAAACTTTCAATCGCTTGTGTTAGATTGCACGTTATTTTGTTAATCTTTTTCTTTCTTTTAGTTTCCATGTCCCTCTCCAATTGAAGCAATTTCACCCATAAACAAATTACTCTTTAAGATTTTGGGATCGACTTGTTAAAAGAAAAAGTTCTTTAGGCTTGGATAATATAATATATTCTATTTTGTTCTTAAGAATAAACAATCTTCGAGTTGTCTAAGTGAAAAAGTGTAATCTTTTAAACCATTTTACTTCTTTGGGATTTAATTTGAAACAGGAAATATATTAATGTCTTTCTCACTAGATCTAACTTGACTACCATCTGACCATATGAATCAGTTCCCGATAACCTTCCCTGATTATGCCCTATATTGTATTTATTTATTATTTATTTATTTGTTTGCGTATAGACGAATCTTGATGATTTGTGTTATTTATGCAACTAAGGATTTTTGCATTTCGTGCATTATTTCACCTCCCCTCATCCATTCCTCTGTCCCCTCCCCCCCCCCCCCCCCCACACTCCCCATCCATCCCTTTCCAGTCCCTCCCTTCTTTTACCCTCCCTCCCTCTCTCCCTCCCTCCCTCCCCCCCCTCCCCCCTCCCCCCCTCCCTCCTCCCCCGCTCCCATCCTCCCCCCTCCCTCCCTCTCTCTCCCTCCCTCCCTTCCTTCGTCCCTCCCAAAATCTCTTTCTCTTCCCTCCTTTTGTCCCCTCCCTTCCCCGCTCCCTCCTTCCCCACTTCTCCCAACATCTCTCTTCCCCCGTCCCATTTCGTCCTCTCCCTCCCTCCATCCTTCCCGCCCTACCTCCCAAGCTCATTTCCTCCTCCTTCCCTCCCTCCCACCCCCAATCCTATCCTCCATTTTCTCTCTCGACGAGGCCCCCTTCCTACCCCACCTCTCTGCCCCCTCCCTCCCTCCCTCCCTCCCCCCTCCCTCCCTCCCCTCCCTCCTCCTTCCTCCCCTCCCTCCCTCCCTCCCTCCCCCTTCCCCTCCCCTCCTTCCCTCCTTCCCTCCCTCCACCCCACCCCACAACTTAAAACACCATGCCATGTTTGTGACGTTATTTCACGTTATTCCTGCCCGTGGCGCCCCCTAGGAGACGGAAGCGGTAATTATTTACCTTAATGCGCACATTTGATAGTCCGTGTAGAGCAAGTCGGTTCGTCTTGTGTCTTGGTTGTTTTTCTGCTACATGTATTCTCGTCAGCTAATTACAGTTACCTTGTCGAGCATGACAGTTAAACCAGACTTTTAAACAAGTAACCTTGTTATTGTTATTTCTTTACAAGTTTGATACATTTAGTTGTTCTCGCTTTGAAACTCCTGGTGGGAAACCCCGTTCCTATTTACTGTTGGCTTAATCACTGTTGTGTTACTTTTTAAGTCGTATTGTTTGTTGTTACGTTGGTACTAGATGGATTTTTTGAGTAGATAAAAAGCAGAACGGTATTAATATATATTAATAACAAAATGATTTGGTTATAAGTTATTTGAAAGGGCATATGCTGTATAAATTATGTATATTTTAAATTCTATGTTAATGGACAAATATTTATGTATCATAAGGTAGTATATGCGTATATATTATATATAACAATGTGTTATATACTGCTATGTACGTTATATAATATGAATATGCGTATTAATATTATATGTTTATATAACTATATATTATAAGGTATATATTATATGCGAAGATATTATTTACGATAATGTCCTCTACAATCCGGTATATCCGTTATGTTTTGTATATTTGATCTGTTATGTTAATATAGACCATTTATATATTATAAAGTGTATATTATATACGTATATGTTATATAACGATGTGTTATATACTGTTATGCGTTATATTATATACATATTTGGCAGTGATATGCTCTGTAATATATATTATGCTAATTTAAATAGTTATAGAGTGTTCCGTATGTTATATATGTTATGTGTATGTTACTAGCTATGTATCAGGATAATGTGACTGAGTGGGATATCAGGTCATGGTGCCCGCAGCCTAGTCTCCCAGTGGGGCAACTCTATTAAGTTGCCATGAGTGTGCACTCTCACACGTCGGTAGCTGTCCTGATATGACCATTGATGTTGCTAGAACGTAAAACAACAAACAAAGTCATTGTTACGCATGCATTGCCACGTGTGGAACATTCCGGGAAGGCATGTTTCATACCATGCACCCCGAGCATAGGTTATGCATCATGCCTCTGACCAGTTATTACACACTCTACTTGGCGAGCCTTCTTTTGTCATTATTGTGATTGTATTTTATTTATATATATATATTACCTCGGTACTACGCCTCTGGCTACTCGTAGCCCAGGGAGAAGGATGCCCATCTGGGTCCATCAATTAGCATAATCATCTCACAGCAGGAGGATGTCTTGTGAGCAGCTCTGGCAGTTTTTCTACATTTAGTACAAATAGGTTAGTATCTGTCAAACTCGATACATTGGTTTAGTTCATGTTAGCATTCACGTACAAAGTTTTTTAAAACTTTTCGACAAGTTATTACTGTTTTACAGCTTAGTTTCGATCGTATTTGACATTATCGATAAAACAATGCGTCCATTGTTCGGTTATTAATTAAGCCGAACGGAGAGATGTTTGGCAGGAGCCAGTTACATCATTAGGGATTCTCATTAAGATTCCCCATTTGTGATTCTCGTTAAGGCATACCTCCGAGTCCTATAGTATTTTCTTAACTTAAAAAGAAAGTGGCTGACGCAACTCCAAACGCTTCAAGAAGCTGAGGCAGGATTTTCACAACCGAAGAACCGGCCAAAGGGGAGGCCGGTTCGGAACCCACTTCAGCTTCCAAGCCAGAGGAAGGGGCCAGAGGAAGGGGCCAGAGGAAGGGGCCAGAGGCGGTTGTTTGGCTGGAATGACAGGAACAGGCCCTTCAAGAGGGAGTTCAACACTTAGAAGCCGTTCCCCCGCCCAGGGAACAAATAGAAGTGGTGACTCAAACAATAGAAGTAAGCAATACCTTTCAAGTGGGTAACCTCAATAACTGTCTTTCGGAATGGAATAAAGTTACAGATAACTTACCAGATGGGGTAAGGATCCCGTTAATAGAAGAACCTATTCAAAATACAATGCCATTTCCATATCTGTTTCACAGTTCAGAACGTGAAGCATTAAACAATCAAGTCCTTAAGTTTTGCGAAAAGGGCATTATAGAACCAGCACTACACTTTGCTGGGCAATTCATTTTGAATATTTTCTTAAGACCGAAACCAAATGGAGATCTTGGACTAATTTTAGACCTAACTTTATTAAACAAATTCGTAGAATACAAACATTTAAAAATGTTTTTTTGGTAGAAACAGTGGGACTCGCTCCAAACCATGTAACAATATGGCCAAGCTCATTTGGAATTGGGCAGAGAAACATGAAAAAAATATGGCTAACAGTAGCACATATTCCAGGCAGCAAAAATACTTTGGCTGAGAGGAAAAGCCATTTAGAATGGTCATTGAACCACAACATTTTTGACAGTATTTGTCACAAATGGGGCAAGTCAGACATTGATCTCTTTGCATCATGCAACAACAAATTACCAAAATATGTGTTGGCATCCAGAGCCAGAAGCTTGGAGAGTAGTTGCATTTTCACTAATTTGGAATAACAAATTCTATTACATATCCCCCCCCCCTTCAGCATTATCAGCAGAGTGGCCAGGAAGATCAAGATGGATCACACTCAAGCAGTACTGATAGTACCAGCATGGGAAACACAACCATGGCTAGTGGCAATAACATCAGCGGCAAAAGACTTGATGAGCTTCCCAAGGGAAACAAACAACCTTCAACATCAAGGACCACTAACAGTCCACAGAGACGTCTTGACAACACCCCTTTTGGCATTTCTTTTCTAAGGAAACATTTAGAACAATTTGGATTAGACAAAATATCAAAAGAAAGGCTAATATCACATGCCTGGAGAAAAGGAACAATGAAATTATACACAAGTTATTTAAAGAAATGGGGACTTCATTGCCTTCTCAAAGGAGTCAAACCGTTAAAACCTACAAAAGCTCAAATGTTACGATTTCTAAGAATGTGAGAAGTTGAGGGACTAGGATTCGGTGCTATTAAAGCAGCGAGATGTGCACTATCCATTATTCTACCAAGAATAGATGGACAAACCGTTGGGAAACATCAGTTGGTATACTGGTTCATTAGATCGGGGTATGAAAGAAACCCACCCAAACCTAAATACAATAGGTTTTGGGATGTGTCAATAGTATTCAAGCTATTCAAGTCATGGCCTAGCAACAGATATTTGTCAATGAAAGACCTAGGATTTAAATTAGCAGTTTTATTACTGCTAGTTACAGGACATAGAAAGGATAAAAAATGAGAATATGTAAAATTTTCCCCGGGCTACGAGTAGCCAGAGGCGTAGTACCGAGGTAAAATAGTATAGTTATACGAATCTTACCTGCGTAAAGTTGATGGATAACTGGTGTTTTCCCGAGGTAGTAGCCTCGGATAGTCGTGGGTCAGGGCCCACCAAACCTACCCTACCACGACCATCATGTGTCACTGGAACCGAATCGAAAACACAATAAGTATCCATATAGAGTTCAATAATTTGTTATCCCCAAAAAGTCCATAAAAGATTGCTGGAACCGGATGTGCTTCCTCCCTGACCCATGACTATCCGAGGCTAGTACCTCGGGAAAACACCAGTTATCCATTATCTGTACCCAGGTAAGATTCGTATAACTATACTATACGCACACATGCACACCCACATACACACATACACACACACACACATACACACACACACACACACAGACATTGCATACAGTAATTTTCTAAAGAAATCTTTTTATGGAAAACAGTATATATAGCCTTAAATATATACTGGCTATGTAATTCTGCAACAGAACTCAGATAACAGCCCAAGTCTGGAGATTTCCACCTGAAGTTAATAAACATTTGATGCGTTCCAGGTTTTGATGCGCAAAGGACCATAATAGATCAACGCACACAGAAAGAGCTTGCTACACCGAAACCATTACTCCAGGTGAGCCTTTATTTTTATGTTCACAGAATTGTCAATCTTCATTTATTAATAATAATAATAATAATAATAATGAGATTTCCTCTCTTCTGTGTAATTCACAATGCGGACAAAACACTATATGACATGGAACTTTATTTCATGTACACATAATGGTTTAGAGGTTCAGAGTTTGGATCATTTACTCAGGCGCTCAACCCTATCGAGTCAATTGTCTTTTTTGAGTGTAGGGATGGGTGGGTGGCTGAGTAAAGCTGGTGAGGTGTCCGTCATCAGGTGGCGAAGTGCTGGAGCTATGCGGAGGTGGTCTGGCGGCGACTTGAAGTGAGTAACATCTTGTGACATGAGATCTGGTTCCTCCAGATGATGGTAGGGTGCGTGGGCGGGGGTACCAGGAGTCTAACTAACCCAGGTGGCGCCACTGCAGTCCTTTGTCGCATGAGAATTACACATGGGGACTAACCAACATGCACCATTTCCACCAAAAATTACATAGCATTATGGTCATTCATATGCTGTATTTGATTAGAATTATAATGTGTGTAGTCAATTAGTTGATTCCTATTTCATTCTTGGGTGGTTTTGAATTTCAGCTATATTTTAAAAATAAATGTTAGGTTGACCATTATGATTCACAACACGTTTGATTGATTGGTTGATTGCTGATGGTTTAACAGTCTTGGCAGCAAGGGCCGTCCATATTCATGATGAAAAGTTAGTGTTATTTATTCTCTCAGTTTTGCATATCACATTTATATGCCTACATTGAAATTTACACCAAAATCTGAATTGATCAGATTTGTGTCAAAATATAGCAAAAAATGATCTCAGGTGCAATTTTGAAGTGGTTTAATTTGTGTCAAAAGACAGCACAATTTAACTGACAAAACAGCTAACATTGCAGGTGGTGATGCAGTCCAGTTGTTCTTAGAAATGCTAAAAATTTGCTTGTACTTTACATTGGTAAAGAGGTCTTGCATGCTATTTACATTAAAACATTGTTGGCGCATGGCCATGAAACTAGACATTCAAGCAGAATTTGTTCAAGTGTCAGTGGACAATGACACCCAATGCACTCGGAGGCTGGTTCTTTCCTTGAGTAAAAATGCATGATTCAACCAAGAGTGGCCACAGGAGGTAGTAAGGTATATAATGGGTGAAACTTAATGTTAACTTCTTTGAATGTGACAGTATTACGTTAGTCAGTTTCATAGTCCCCACTCAAGTCGAGATAAAAGAAGTGGATTGTCAGTACCAAAATATGGATCATGCCACCTAGATAGTAGAGTAGTCAGCTATAAAAATTATTAAAATGTAATGAAGATATGCTGTTGGTAAGCTTGAAAAGTAATTGAAGGTTTCAGTCACACAAACCGACAAACGCCATCCAGGTCTAAATGGAAGCCCATGACTACCACGTTTAAGCTGAAGCTGCCATCATTCCGATAATCAAATCCTTTCTTCTTTTGCACGCACTGTGCCACATCTCCTATATAATGCCCTACTCAATATGAAATTGATAGACTTTAACTGGAAAGCACAACACTAAATTCTATTTTACACTTACAGAAAACTTGTAAAATGGATTGGCATTGCGGTTTTTCAGAGTACAGTGTCGGTAGCGCGTAATGTGAGTGAGTTAGAAGGACTCATGGCGGACCTGCCGGATTACGCAGACCAGTTCCTCAACATGATCTGCAAGGTGCTTCAGGATTACAAGGACATCTGCCACTCATCATACAGAGGTACGTAGCCATCATTGCTTTGCTATTGGGTTGAATGAGTGAAGGGGCGCTCATTCACTGTCGTTACTGGGACTCAGGATGAGGTTATCCTTTGTCGCTCTCGTATTGGTAATCAATTCTTGACACATAGTTTTTCTTTTGGCAGGGGACCGTCCGCCTCAGTGTTAGCACTGCCGGTGTATACTGACAGTGTCACATTTTGGTGAGATGTCCTCATCTACAGTCGGTTAGAGATGGTTTATTTGGAAGTGACGGTGTGATGGAGTCGTTCCGATGCCATGCCCAGCTCATTACTACATTTTGTAGGGAAACTGGTTTTTACCAAAAATTCATTTTCCATTTTTAACCTGAAAAACAAACAAAAAAACTGTTATGATTGGTTTTATTTCTCATAACATCTGTGATTTGACTACAGTTGTATGATCTTTTGGCATACATTTCTCTGCTCTGTCTTTACCTGTTTGACTTGTATTTATTCACTGTAGCCAATGTTTACCTTTTTGTGTTCGGGGGTCATTAAACAAACAAACAAATAAAAAAACTAATGCTGGGGGCACAGGGTACAGCACAGCTCAACCCCACACTACCACAGGGGTGGCAGCTAATCACTTCCCTCCATCCTTCCCTCCTTTCCTCCCTCCCTCCCTCCCCCTCCCTTCCCCCTCCCTCCTTCCCTCCCTCCCTCCCTCTATCCTTATCCTCCAAACCCAGTGACCATCTGACCTTTATCTAAAATAAAAACTAAATTAAATGCTACTGTCTTTCTTTCGCATTTAAATTTTTATTTTTTTATTTATAGAAATTGTTATGCCGGACACAACCTCAGACGAGAAACGCATCATCAGCGCAACCTGGGCCAAGGACGAAGATGTCAACCGGTTTCTAAGGTAACCTATGTAACCATGGCAATAGCGCGGGATTGAAGGAATGCTTTATATGTGTGTATTTGACTGGGCGCGCTGGCCGAATCGGTAGAGTGTACTCTTCCCATGTGGAAGGTCTGGTGTTTGATTCTCGGTCGAGTCAAACCAATGACTTAGACAATTTATACTTGTCACTACCTAGCCTGGTAGGCGCTTGGCATTAATAGGATCGGACAAGGACTGGTTAGCTCAGTACCAGGATAATGTGACTGAGTGGGATATTGGGTCATGGTGCCAGCAGCACTGTGGGTGCAGCACTGTAAAGTCACCATGAGTGTGTACTGTTACAAGTCGGTACCTGTCCTGATATGACCTTAGATGTTGCCAGGACGTAAAACAATAAACAAACATCAAATAAGCTTAAATGACAGCTTTGTGTGTGCATGTGTAACATATGCACTCTTGCACTGTGAGTTATCGAGACGTGAGTTATAGTTTGTATTAAATTGAACCATGAACCGTTGGTTTTGAATTTGTTCCCTTCAATATTCTAATTCATCTGTGTTAAGTATGGACATGTGTATTTTATTCATTCATTTATCTTTTGAGAGGGACAATACCCACTAAATTTAGCATGTATTAATCCTGATTTAGCCAGATATGCTTATTACAATTCTTGATTGACACAAGTAATATAGTGTTAGTGAATTGTCGTAGAGCTTGGAAGCAATATTTTGTAGCTCAGTGAATAATAACTAAAACAATGGCTAGCATAAACGTAGTTTCCATAACAAGGCCTGTCTTTGTTCTAATTTGTATTGTTTTACTATAATGTGTTAGTTAATTAATTCCTCCTCCTCCCTCCTCCCTCCTCCCTCCTCCCTCCTCCCTCCTCCCTCCTCCCTCCTCCCTCCTCCCTCCTCCCTCCTCCCTCTTCCCTTCTCCATCCTCCCTCCTCCCTCCACCTAGTCCTCCTTCTCCCCTTCCACTCACCCTCCGCCAACATCTCCCTTCCTCCTCCCCCTCCTCCCTCACCCTCATTCTTATCCTCCTTCTCTTCCCCTCACACTCCCTCTGCTATCCTCTCCCACCTCCATATCCTCCCCCTGCATATCCCTTCCTTCCCCTCCTCCTCCTCCTCATCCTTCTGCCCCTCCCTCTCCATCTCCCCGTTCTCCTTCTGCCTATCTCTAACTCCTCCTTGTCTCACCGTTCATCTCTCTCTCGCATCTCCACCTCCATATCCTCTCTCCTCCCTTCTCCTCCTCCTCCTCCTCCTCCTCCCTCCTCCTCCTCCTCCTCCTCCCTCCTCCTCTCCTCCTCCTCTCTCTCCTCCTCCTCCTCCTCCTCCTCTCCTCTCCTCCTCCTCCTCCTCCTCCTCCTCCTCCTCCCCTCCCTCCTCCTCTCCTCCTCCTCTTCCTCCTCTCCTCCCTCCTCCTCCTCCTCCTCCTCTCCTCCTCCCTCCTCTCCTCCTCCTCCTCCTCTCCTCCTTTCCTCTTCCTCCTCCTGCTCCACCTCCTGCTCCTTCTCCTCCACCATCTCCTACTCCTCCTCCTCAACTTCACCTATTGCTAGTCCCGGTCCCCTGCTACTTCTTCTGTTCATGCCCTTGTTCCTCCATCCCTTCCCTCTTCTTCTCTTCCTCCTCCTCCTCCTCCTCCTCCTCCTCCTCCTCCTCCTCCTCCTCCTCCTCCTCCTCCTCCGACTGCTCCACCACCACCTCCTCCACTCCCTCTTATTCCTATTCTTCATTTTTTTATGACTAACATTTTTAGTAGATTCAACCTTTTCCAACATCCCTCTCTATTGAAACCTTTTGTTTGTGCTACTTAAATTTATTTTTCCTGCTTTAATAGTTTAACTGGCAGTTATCAGTGCTCCAATTAAATTAACTCTTTTTATTGCAACCACAACATGTCCCTTTTAGATTTATATACGAACAGAACTACCGCGATAGAAGGTAACTGAAGCAGATATCACATCCGCTACCCAACGGCAACCCTAAATGCAGCTCTATAAAAGTCTATGATATGAACTAGTGGAACCAGAACTGTATTCCAACTAACACAGGTGAGAGAGCTAGTCCAACTAACACTTTCCAGCACAGGTTTATGCAGATTCCCTATCCATAGAAGCAATTATGCTGGGAGAGTGACAGGGGAAAGAGCTAATCCAACTAATACTCTCCACCAGTTTTACACAGGTTCCCTGTCCATAGAAGCAATTACATGCTGGGAGAGTGATAGATGTGAAAGAGCCAGTCCAACTAACACTCTCCAGCACAGGTTTACACAGAATCCCTGTCCATAGAAGCAATTATATGCTGGGAGAGTGATAGAAATGAAAGAGCCAGTCCAACTAACACTCTCCAGCACAGGGTTACACAGAATCCCTATCCATAGAAGCAATTATATGCTGGGAGAGTGACAGAAGTGAAGGAGCTAATGCTAGTTCTGGTCCCACTAGTTTACATACTGCATCCCCCTTTACCACCATTAGGTTATGGCTAGTGTTTGTACAAAGTTAAATCCATTCTGCAAAGCAATGGTTACACTGGGCGATGGTTTGCTGCGACTAGTATCCACAACTAGTTTCCACGACTAGTTACATGAAAATCCCGACCTGGCTGAACTTTCGCAACTCATCTAACACTGCCCCGGCAACTGGTTGCAATGCAGGGATGCGCAAAGCAATTCGTTGCAGGCGGACAGTTTTGTCGCTAGTCGCCTAGTGTAGCCTAGCCTAGTTTAGGCTGGGTGCTGTGCTTGTAGTCGGCATAACTAGGCCTACTTATGTGCAGAACATGGTAAGGCATGCGTTTTAAGCATGCATGCTTTCTGACATGGTTAATTTGCATTAAGAGTAAGGTAAGGAATTGAGTTTTTGCAAATTAGGAACAGAATTCTTTTTAAAAAAGGTATTAATAGAAGGAAACAAGAGAAGAAAGATAGATGCAAACTAGGAATAAATCAGATTTCTGAGCGTTTGTAATAACAAATGGATTATAACTGAATTTAAGATACCGCCCCTACAATTTCCTTATTCTCGCGGGTTAACGCCCTGGGTGTTTAAATTGGCAAATCACTGAAGTGGGAGTTGGACGTTTACCCACATATGGGTGTTTATGGGGTGGGCATTTACAAAATACTGGCCAAGTGGGGGATGGGTGTTAACCCGCGAGAATACTGTATATTACTAAGCTGATAATTAAATATTATTGTAGCCATTTAATGGATTATTTGACAATTGAATGTTATATATTATATTCTGGCCCTGAGGATTTTGGATAAAGGATCAAGAACCTGTATAATAAAGTTGGTCATTATAATCTACTTTATTCTAGTTTGAAGTAAGTTTTATTTTTAAAGATTAAGTTTGGGGATATTTGAAGTTAAGACATGCAAAATTAATTTTGTCATGTATATAAAAATGATGGACATAGGCTTTGTTTACTTATTTATTGAGCACAGCAGTGTAGCACAGGAGCACAAAACTGCAATAAATATTTAATAAGTGTACCCGTATCTAATGTGGATATGTAGGATCAAAGCCGGGTAAGTCTTTTGATGTTTTTATCGGATTGTGCAGATTTAAGATGAACTAAATATTTGCTAACTTCTCCATTAAGACAATTGTCGATGTTGCTTGCAACATGGGTAATCAAACAAGGCGGAGTCGGATACCTTTCAAACGCCCGGTGGCGCCGCCTATACTCAAACATTAACATTAAATATGTACATCAATGTCTTCCACGCCTAGCGGGTCTTTTGGAACTACGCCGGGTAACCACGCAGAACTGGCAGATGTGCCTATGTAAATTAAATATGATGTCGGTAGACAAAATCTGATACAAACTTACAGGAATTTGGCACGCTCTTGACTTTTCGGCCCGGCTAGCTGCTATATAAAGCGAGCAAATCCCAAATTCGGCCACTACAACTTGGCAGCGGACGGCGATGGACATTCTACTCTGCCATCCCGCCCACCCCACAATAAGAGACTGGAACTATAGGGTTAAAGCATCTCGGGGCCTTCTCTCATACTCACGCATGTGCGATTACCATTCTAGTGCATTAAAAAGTCCAAATATACACCATTTATCTGTGTTCGCATTGTTCAATTATATATAAGCTTAGATAAGTCTACTGCAATGCAGTAAGACTTGTCTTCTACAGACATCACATACACCACGCCCATAATAGCAGCACAGTTTGTGCATCAAACCACCACTGTAGTCAATAATGAACTTACTATAGCTAACCCACTAACCTCCTTCTTCATCTACTAATATGCCCTACCTAAGTACCCGTTGATCTACCTATTTACAATGTAATGTACTCCTGGACGGAAGACCAGTGCCTTGGCGCTAAAAAGAATGTATATTCTGATGAATGAACTGTTTTATCAACAACTACAAAAACGTCGACCGATGTTATCCCAACCTAGTAGATTTCCTGTCATCATAAAACAGTCAAATGAGATAAAAACAGTTTGTTCCTTTCGAAATTGTTTGCATCTAGTAGAAGCTCACTGATCAGAGTGGTCGCTGAAGACAGGTCCCACTGTAGGTAATATATCCAAATATCCAGCCGAGTGTAAAAATATATGGATTTTCGGTTCGGAATTATACATTGGCAGAGAGCATTTTAATCCTCGGGCGACGGAGTGGGGACCAAGGTTATGTAATAGAAAAGCAATGGGTGCCCCACTCGCTGTCTGACATATTAGACTATGTGAAATATATGTTAATACATTATGGACACCACCTACAGCTGGGGTTGAGTGACAGCTGCCCATATTGGGGCGCCCCCCCCCCCCCCTCCCCCAGGCTGTAGAGGGTGCCTGATTGGTTGGCTGTGGGAGGCCCAGTCACCTGCACCACTTTTCCCCACCTGACCACGCAAGCCTCATTCTGATATTGATTATCCTATACACACTGCTCCAGACACTCTGGCTGAACTCTTGAAGTGAACAGGACTCTACTCCTGACTCTTGAGTGAGACACACTCTTCTCTTGGGCAGGAACCCAAACACTCTGTTTGATGCTCCACCTTTCATGTACAAACTGAGCTGTGTGCAACAACCATGGGACTCTGGTTCAATTGGCTGTAGGTACTGATTCATATACATACTAAAGAGAGTAATGAGGCTCTGTGCGGACAGTAGGTAAGGGGTCAGGGTGATAGGTCACTAGTAGGTGAACAGGAGTTGATGCCAATAAAGCACAACTTCTTCACTGTCAATCTTGCGTGAATTGTCTTCCCTTTCTGCCTTATGAGAGATACAGTAGATATATTACAGATGGGTTTGTTGGAGAGGGGCATCAGGTGTAAACTGACAGACAGTTGTCAGAACGCATCTGGGTAGAGTAAGTGGTATATCTGGGGCTCTGACGGCTGGGCTTCCAGTAATATTACACGAGGGTAAATCAATTATTGGGCAGTTTAGATATATATATTATATCACGTTGGTATTTTCATTGTGTAGTTGTATCAATTTAAATTTTAGCTGACAGATATATAAAACCTGGGTAGATTGGTGCACTCCTGATTTCAGCTGGTAGTTTAATCGTTCCATATCTTGTTCCCTCTAAATGATAGTCTGTTTGTGACTGGTCCGGGGACTCTGAGGAGTGGTCCATCTCCCATTCTCGTCTGCCTGTTCAGTGGTTCTTTGGCTCTTTTATACATAATTGACCGCAGGCTGGGCTAGTGTATCAATATGTTCTTCCCTATGCCATGTAAACTCAGCATTTTTCCCTTAATCGCCGTTAAAAATCCATAATATTATCTCAGCCATGTCCCCTAGCATACCTCCACATTAGTAACGCTCACCGCTTCATTCTGCTCTCTTCGCCTTCAACCAGGTGCTTGCCGAACTGGCGCAGTCTGAAGGAGGAGAACCCCAGCCTGAACCCGGAAATCTCGGAAGAGGACATTCGCGCGCTAAACTCGAAGGAGTCTTCCATCTTGACATCGAACCTCTCATCGCCCGACGCACTCATCCCGCAGCAAGAGATAATCACGGACGTCGTGCACATGCGCACTCTGGGCAATATGTGCGAAAGCCTGGTATGCACGTGCTCTGATGCGTTGAGTCTGTTAAAGCTGCATAATCCAATGGAAGCATAAATTTGTGAAAACTAAGACTCACACCTAGATTTGATCTTGCATATCCAATGGATATATTGATGCCATTATTATATTATGATTCTGCTGTTCTAGGCTGCTAGGCTCGAAAATGGGTAAACAAAGCCTATGGCCAAAATTTAAGGTGATATAGGATCAAATGTATGTACCTGTTTTTGTTTTGATAAAGTTATGTTTCATTGGACAATGCAATTTAAAATATAATTTATTAAAATACAAATTTAGGCAATCTAAGAACAACATAGAAATTAACTATATTTATAGTAGAAACATATGACTGCCTAGTCTTCACCGTAAACCATGATTTCAGTTCACCTTGATGTATTTACGACAGTTTACAATTTTTTAGATCTATTTTATTTTTATCCAACAGGAGTGGTTTTCATGCCGCATCAAGCAGTTGGCGAAGCGACTGTCGACCAAGCAGCACACCCTCCCTGTGCCTGACATCAACTCGGTGAGTTGCTCATGCATGCACTCCCCACTGCATCTCACCCAGAAAACTACAGTAACAATAGCTGAATTAGGTTTCGTTCTCTCTCTCTCTCACTCACTCACTCACTCACTCACTCACTCACTCACTCACTTACCAACTCACTCACCCACTCACCCACTCACTGTGCCTGATGTCAACTCGGTGAGTTCCTCACGGATGCACTCCCCACTGCGTCTCACCCAGACCACTACAGTAACTACAGCTGAAATAGGTCTTAGCACTCACCCACTCACTCAGTTACCCTCTCACTCACCAACTCACCCATCCACCCACTCACTCACTCCCAATGCCGGACGTCAACTCGCTGAGTTGATCACGCATGCGCTCCTCACCGCTTCTCACCAAGACAACTACAGGAGCTACAACTGAATGAAGTCTTAGCACTCACTCACACACTCACTAACTAACTCACTCACTCACTCACTCACTCACTCACTCACTCACTCACTCACCAACTCACTCACTGACTTACCAACTCACTCACCCACTCACTGTGCCTGATGTCAACTCAGTGAGTTCCTCACGGATGCACTTCCCACTGCGTCTCACCCAGACAACTACAGTAACTACAGCTGAATGAGGTTTCGTCCTCACTCACTCACTCACTCACTCACTCACTCACTCACTCACTCACTCACTCACCAACTCACTCACTCACTTACCAACTCACTCACCCACTCACTCACCCACTCACCCACTCACTGTGCCTGATGTCAACTCGGTGAGTTCCTCACGGATGCACTCCCCACTGCGTCTCACCCAGACCACTACAGTAACTACAGCTGAAATAGGTCTTAGCACTCACCCACTCACTCAGTTACCCTCTCACTCACCAACTCACCCATCCACCCACTCACTCACTCCGGACGTCAACTCACTGAGTTGATCACGCATGCGCTCCTCACCGCTTCTCACCAAGACAACTACAGTAGCTACAACTGAATGAGGTCTTAGCACTCACTCACGCACTCATTAACTCACTCACTCACTCACTCACTCACTCACTCACTCACTCACTCACTCACCTCTGCCTGACGTCAACGCGGTGAGTTACTCACACATGCGCTCCCCACTGTGTCTCGCCTAGACAACTACAGTAAGTACAGCTGAATGATGTCTTCGCACTCATGCACTCACTCACTCACTCACTCACTCAATCACTCACTTCACCACTCAACCACTCAACCATTCACCCACCTGCTAACCCACTTATTCACTCACTCAAGCACTAACTCAAATATTTATTCACTCACCCACTTATTGACCCACTCACTCAACCATTCAGTCACTCAACCACTCACTCAATCATTCACTCGCCTACTGACCCACTCACTTACCCACTCATTCATTCACTCACTCCCTCACTCCAGTCATTAAACCACCCTACTCATTTTAACCAACAAAATCCACCGATATTCCTTATCATTTTACCTAAACCTAGACTGTACCCACCCAACAACTCATGAAAACCACTCAACACACCACCCCCACACTAAAACACATGCTGACTAGGTACACCCAAGCCCCTTAAGGGTCATCTTAAGTTTTCAACATTTGCACGGTCGTAAATAGCTTTGACGACAGGAGGCAGGGGGGTATCAGTCAAGTACAACCTTTATCGTTTAATAAAATGTTGATATTTTTTAGCGTACTTTATATTCTGTATTGAAATGTTGATGTGTACTACTTTGGGGGAGAGAGGGTCTGGGGTCTGGAAAAGTAGTGTTTTGTATGACAGTGAACATTTTGAAAACTTTGGATGACCCCTTAATTAGCTAAATGTTGTGACAAGGTCTTATGCTTATCCTTATAATTTCTTTCATGTAAATAAACTGTAAATAACTGAAGTTAAGCACGACCAAAAAGACCAGTGCCTCTGCATTGAAGAAAGATATTCAGATGAATATAAAATATTTACTCCAAAAAATACTCGGCAGAAACTCGAAACTCGGCAGAAAACAAACAAATCTCTGTGTTTTAAAAAGACCTGAATAAATGTGAAATAAGAATTTTTTCCTTGGTTAAAACAGATTATTCCCGAATAAATACCCGATGATTTCATTTTGAATTACATCCAGTTTTTTAATTTAATCCCATTTTAAGTTTTATTCAATTTATTTGTTTGTCCTGTGAAAGAGTATTTTAGCAATTTGTTAGTTATTGCTGGCGATTTACTACCTAATCACCCTTTCCCTACTAACCATTTCAAATTTGTATTTGAATTCATTTAAAGCCGACTGATGAATTTGGAGAGGTAAGTTGGGTCAATGATTTGTTCAATGTTTTTCAACTGGAACCATGTTCAGTTACTGACATGATTGGATTTAGATGTGACTAATTTGATTGTATTATGGTGTGGTAAGTAAATATATTTAACACAGCTTTTCCACTGTTAAGGTTGCAGGACTTAACAATAATTCACTATGAGACCGGAAGTGGTATAAATTGCCTTTATTCAAGTGACGGCTTTCGGAAATACAACAATAATGAGGACCACTCAGCCCTCTCAACCCTACCGATGGACTATCTAGTTTGTAGCTGAGGGGTGGGCAAAGTTTGGTGATCAGCTTGACCCTGCGGGTTCATGTCTAATGGGGCTGTCACATTACAAGGCGTCACGTAAACATACGGCGACGTATGTGATTTTTTCCAGCTACTTCGGGATACCTCGTTATGCGTTAGGTGCACATTGGTATACGTCAATGTACGGCAACATTCGTCCGCCGTTGGCAACGTAACGCCAACGTATGACGACTTTGTTGTAACATATGCATGATGCGCGAAAAGGAAGAGAGGAAGGCGGGGGTGGAGAAAAGGCGTTTATTTACGCCTCAGACAGACAGGGTATAGAGGCATGACAGAGAGGCTCATGAGGAGCAAGGTAAATAAGCTCATAAGGAGCAACAGTGTAAGTAAAATGACAATAAAAGAATAAGGAAAGAGGCTCATGAGGAGCAATACAGCAGGGGGGGCTCATGAGGAGCAAAGAGGAGATGTACATGGATAAAACAGGGGCTCATCAGGAGCAATGTCAGAGTTCTGGTGAGGGGGGGGGCCGAGGAGCCCTCCGCTGCTGGAGGAGAAGAGTGTATAAGGAAGAAGATGGGTGGGTGAGACAAAGTTGCTAAGCCGCTGAGTCTAGTTTGATATCAATCTGTAATTGGTAAGTCCTATAACCTTAATGGTGGAAACACCATGTTAACTATATTGAGGGGTTTAAGCACAAAATCCCACAAACGGCAGCCGGGCTGA
This sequence comes from Branchipolynoe longqiensis, assembly GCA_030323885.1. NCBI lineage: Eukaryota > Metazoa > Annelida > Polychaeta > Phyllodocida > Polynoidae > Branchipolynoe > Branchipolynoe longqiensis. The sequence goes on along the minus strand of CM059190.1, from coordinate 25,666,013 downwards.
AATTAAACCATGACTACTATGTTTGAGCTGAAGGTGCCATTATTCCGATAGTCAAATCTGTTTGTTCGTCAAAGCTGCCATATCCTCTATACAGTGCCCTACTCCATATGAAATTGATAGACTTTACATGGAAAGCACAACAATAAAGTATATCTTACAGAAAACAACTAAAATGGATCTGTCGGTTTTTGAACTTGAACCCTTCATTTATTTCATGGAATTTGGAATGTGTATAGAATTCATTTAGGGTTATAGTTAAAGTTGTAATAAATTTGAATGTAGGACATGGTATGGGCAGTTAGCCATTCAGTTGCAGGGGCGTAGACCTTTAACGATGTGTACTCCTAATTTCGGCAGGGGGTTTAGGGGGCCGCTTACAGTGTCACACCCTTCCGAATATGAAATCATATCTAAGTAACCCCCTCTCCCTCCCTCTCTCTCTCTATTATTTTTTAATTTAATATTTTTTGACAAAACGATGTGGACATTTTGGCGTACGCGCGTACGCCTAGCTACGCCCCTGAGTTGGTGTTAGATAAGGAGTATAATACTGTTAGTTGGATAGGAATATTCTAGTCTTACCCCATTGTGGTTAGTTATGTGAATTTGTTAGTTGCAATTTGCTGTTTTGTGATGATAGTTATCCGGTTGTTAAGGGCTGCAACTATCAGCAATATCAGTCCTGTTGTTAGGGTGGAATTGTTAGTAACACGCTGAGCCAGCTGTGGCCAGTGAAACAGTGGGACCAATCCAGCCACTTAGTGCATTTGGTTTTTAAATATTATATATGCAGGGAAGTGATTTTTTCTCACGGATTCGCAGATTTCCGAATTTTTAATAATGAAATCTATCATTCTATGTGATTCATACAAATCTGATGAACAAATATTTGATGTTATTTATTGGGGATAGGGCTTGACTTGTGCCCGGGAAGCCAGCTGTTTTGCCAGTAATACTGGTTTCACAAGGTTATATAATGATGTATTGATGTAATAGTCAGTTGTTGACTATTTACATTAGATGCAAACTTTTCTTAAGGTCGATTCTTATTGGCCAAACCTGGGTGGCCCACAAACTTGACTTTCAGTTTCTTTCGATGATGGCCAATCACGTCCCTGTATATGAACTTTCACTCCCCCTCTCTCGCCCAAATTACTACACATCAGCGTGTTAATAGACTACATCACGGTTCCAGCAGCGCGGTGCATTGTGGGATGCATCAGAGCAAAACAACCCCCCAAAAGCACATGGCACATGCTAATACACTGGGTGCAGCTATGAAATGTGCTAGTTTCAGCTCAACTCAGCTCTTGTTTGAAACATAGAATACTAACTAAAAAAAAAAAATAAAAAATAAAGATATTAATCTTTGATCCAGCATTGCATTTACATCAATATAATCAGCACATCGTATGCCATGTGCATTTAGATTTTGAAAGATCTAGGCACTGAGACTAGTGTTAGAGCCATAGCCAGAGTACTCAATGCATTGTCAATGGCAGTGAGTAATCTCCATACAGAAAAAGTAAAATATTGATAAAACCACACCACCTAGAGACAAACCGCTTGGAACACATATAGAAAACATGTTTAACAAAAAGATTATATTAGTTTTATACGGTTAGGGTTTTTGATTTCTATTAATTTTGAATAAAACTGACATTTTTCAATGCGCATATAGGCAAAGTCAATGGCCATACACCTTTGCTTTGCTCCCACAGCCGTTTTCAGCACATGCGCAGTCGGAACCGTGATGTAGTCTATACAGAATATAAAGTACGCTGAGAAATATCAACATTTTATTAAATGACAACGGTTGCACTTGACTGATACCCTCCTGCCCCCTGTCATAAAAGCTGTGTACCACTATGCAAATGTTGAAAACTTAAGATGACCCTTAAGGGGCTGGCATGTACCTAGTCAGGATCGAGCAGTCAGGATATGTGGGTGGTAGATGGAAGTAATGGAAGAAAGCCAACAAGTAAATGGGGATCCTTGAATCTAATTGCTTTGAATAAAATACAATATATCATTACCAATGTTTAAAAAAAATCTTTTCCTTTTTCTGTTCATTTAGGAAACACACCTCACTGTCTCCGAAAGCACGTTGGAGTAAGTACACAGTGGTACTCGCCTCAAAATCATGACTTGTGTCATGAAGTAATGAATGATTGGACATATGTCCATTACCAGGATTCTGACCTAATGCTGCTTATTTGTCTCCGGATGAGGATGCATAGTGGCGTTCTCTGTGGCGGAGTGGTTAGAGTGTCTGACTTTTTTCTAGGTCAGACTCCTAATCTGGGGGTCGGCGGTTCGATTCCCCGTGCCCCCAGCTCTGCCAATTTGGATTTCCACCGCTGTGTATAACTTACAGCGTCATCAAAGGCCGGTTGCTCTCATACCATGTCTATGTGGTGTGGGAGGTTAAAAATCCCTTGGGTCGGTAAAAGTGTAGGCTCGGGCTTTCTATCGACCAGCAGTGGAGTGGGGAAGACCAGTCGTCTGTGACTGGGATTTCCCCTGCTTGGGACAACTAATGTACCAAAAAAAAAAAAAAAGAGAGACAAATAAGTGTTCACACTTCCTGTCTACCATTCGCTATATCGCATAGTAGACTGGTGCCTTTACCAGGATAGTGATCGCATATGCTATGGTCTGTATGGGACCTTGAAAACCTGGAAAGTCTTGGAATTTGATAATTCAGGATTCCAGGCCTGGAAAGTTATGGATTTTGTCCTTGAACATCATTTAAAATGTAAAATCATGACCTTAAAAAAGAACGGTTTTAATCAAAAAAAATAGCTGGGGTGTTATATGCATATGTTTTTTATTTATTAATCAGTGATGTGTTGTATTTAAAGTGATTTATGTTGGTTTGTGTGGTTTTATATTAAAACTATACATGTTTCTTATTTTGTATGCTTATTTACACTTCACATCTTACACAGTGAATCGACGATAAATATGACCACGCTTTGGGGCACTTTAATTTAATAAACATTTTCAAAAACATTCTGAAATTTTGCATTGAAAGTCCTGCAATTTTATGTCGAAATGGATATGAACCCTGTAATGGCATTATATAATGATGTATTGATGTAATACCAGCTTATGATACCAATGTATTGTATTGATATCCTTGCCAGTATTATATCTGCATCATTACCAGAATACATACTAATGCTCTCAATTTGTGCTGCTGCCAGGAGAAATATTAACTTTGAGTATCGGTACCGATTCCATGGATACAGTCCTAATATTTTATTGGTCTCAGAGATTAGTGTATGACAGAAATGTTTTATAATGGGGCCATGACCAGGATGTGATATTGATGTTCATTATTGGTTCCATTACCAGTATGCTGCTGTCCCTCGCCAAGGACTTCCAGGAGCTCGGCGAGCTGTGTTTGCTTGTGCTGCACCTTGAGGTCCGCGTTCACTGCTTCTACTATCTCATGCCGGTTGCCACACAGGTTAGCTATGCGTATGTTGTGCGGGCGTTTTTACAAATGGGAATAACAAATAAAATAAAGGCTTTTTTTAGTTCATGACACCTCTAGAGCACATTGTTTTTTATCATCGGCTATTGGATATCACAAGCATATGGTCATTCTGAAATATTTCTTTGGGGGAAACACTCTGCTGCCACAGGATGACTGACACCTTCACAGGTGGACACTGTACCGCCTGAGCTACGTGCTGCTCCCTGCAAATGGGAATCCTAGGACTTGAATCCACACTTCAGCCATTGTGTGGCTTGTGTCCCAACCATTAGCATGGATGAAAGATCTCCGCGATTTCTCGAAATTCTGCGATTTCTTTATATTCACCGATTAACATTAGAAAAATGGCAATATATGTAACAGCAATTCGTTAGTCGGAATTCCATTCCTGTATGACCTTGGATGTTGCTAGACCATAAACCCAAACAAAGAAAAGAGTTAGGCATGGGCGATAATATAGTCACAAGGTGAGTTGAAACCTGACTTTCGGCGTTTATCCGCGATTCGCTGACAGTGTTGATATGCAGTGAAGGAGGAAGAGAAAGGCGGGGGTGGAAATTAAGAGCACTTTATTCAGAGTGCGAGGGTAGTAATAAGTACAATCAAATCAATAGGAATCAAACATCAAATACAGGATAAAGTATCAACGGGAATCAATGTTTGTCAGAGGAGAGTCAGAGGGGAAGAGGAAGCCCCGAAGAGCCCTCCACCAAAACGGAGGAGAGGGCGCAAGGGGCGGCAGAAGGGGTGAGGTGGGGGAGGTACGCATGTACTGCCCCCGAAGTCCAGGTGCCCTGCGCCATAATCTTTGCTAGGGGGATGCCGGCGCGGCACCCCGCCGAAGGCTGTGGAGGGTGAAGGTGTCCAGGGCCAACACCGAGACGGTCCTAAGGGCGCCTCGGAGGATGGCCGTGAGGGTCCAGGGGCTGGCCCGAGGGCATGATGAATGCCGGGTCGCCCGGTGATGCGGGGACGAGGTCAACCGAGGTGTTCCAGGCAGCGACGGGGCAGAGCCGGGAGCCCGGGGAGGCTGGGATGAAGAAGGCGACGGCTCCAGAGGGATCCGTGATGGTCTTGGAGCTCCGGAGGGTCACCCGGAGGCCGCCCGGGGTGGGCGCGACGTCCGCGCGGGTGATGGTGTGCGGGCCGCCCCGACAGGGTAGCGCTACTGGAGGAGGCTGGAGGAGGAGTGGCTGGAGGCAGCAGCAGCCCCAGGTTATAAGGGTCGGGAGCAAGGGGGAGGAGGGGTATTACGTAACCCAACGGTCAGTGGCGCAGGAGGAGAGGGGTGGGGCACTCTTCCTTCGCCGCGAATCAAACGCAATGCACACATTAAGACCAATCCTATGGGCGAATATCCGTGTTTTCATGGAAATTCATCATTGGTTCTGTCTGCTAGGTGGCTTCAAGGTCTCCGCCTGATTTCCGCGTGTTTTTTTTGCCAGAGACCTCTTTCAATATTCATCCTTGTAAAAATGACTAGATTCCCTGGTGTAATCAACCTATCCATGCCTACATGTGTATGTGGCATTTCACCTGGTATTCGAAACTATCTCAGTGTTACTCCTTTTATTTCTCAAGCGGAGTAGGATGCGGTCCATCCACAATTCATAGTGCTGTAGACTGAAATAATACATAATAAATGGGTTTGATTACAGTTAGCTTGTTACAATCAAATGTGAATGTCAGGAAAATCATAGACATATCTTTGCATAAATTAATTTGTTCCGTTTAATAAATAAAGACGCTGATAATAGGGTTTGAATACAGAATAACACAAGCAGATCTGATGCTCAGGCGTTAAAAAAATAGTGATTCCTTTTTTATTTGTTGCTGTTCCTCTGTTATTTCCAGTCAATCATATACAATGACAGAGACAGTCCAAATAAATATGTAAAATTTAAGACCTAAATGCACTGGGATTGATCCCACTGCTTCACTGGTCACAGCTGGTCTAACCCCACCCCAACAACATAATTGATAAACTCACATAACTAACTACACTAGAGTTACACTAGAATATTTCTAACAAACTGACAATTATATACCACTTGCCTAACTGCAACTGAACATTAAAACTTACTACAACTTTACCAACTGAATACAGAAGATAACTTCTGCTTACATTCTAAATTTTATGTAAATACTCACATTGATCTGACTAATATTGATCAAGTTATATGACACTACTGTTACCATATTGCTATAGAACTTTTGGGTTACAGAATTTCATTGTCTTACATGCTGCAAATTGTGTATTCAAGTTATTGTATACCTTATTCTATATACCTTTTGTGTAAATAACCCTGAATTGAAACATGGCTGGAAGACCAGTGCTTCGGCACTGACAAAAGACTTATTCAGCAGAATAAACATATTTACCACACACAAAAAATCCAGTGTAGGATGCGAAGGAGGTAAAGTTAATGTATGTAGTTAAAGCTGCACAGTCCGATGAAAATATAACATTTCCAAAACCAAAACAATTATCTAGATGCATCTATTAAACATTTGTCACCACAACGAAGGGAATATTGATGCAATTTAATAGAACCTGTTTCTACAGAAGCCTATGGAGTCAGAGTTTTGGCATGCTTGCCAAATTAATTTAGTAATCCAGCACTTCAAATATCTAGCCATTTAAAATTAAAATTACTTCAAACTAAAGTAAGGTAGGTTATATCGATCAATCTAATATATTTATCTCAGAAAATGACAGAAACTCAAAACCATCGGACTATGCAATTTTAAGCAGCAGGTCTGCTTCATGTGAGGCTTAGCATCCATGAAGGAGGGTTTATTGTCCTAAAAACAGTTGAATGCAGTAGATACAGACACCATGACTACAGGTGAATGCAATGGATACGCATCTTATCATTGGAGGTCAAAGTGACAATAATGCAGTCTCCAGCACTGTGAATTACCCATGTTACTGGCAACATTTACAAGCATGGTCCGTACGGGGCCTGGAAAGCCTTAAAAAGTCTTGAACTTCATTTGCCCCATTTCAAGGCCTTGAAAAACCCTGAATTTCATTTATTTTGGGTAATTAGTCTTGAAACGCCTTGAATTCCATTAAACTGTCCTCACTGATCTAAATTACTCCAAAATCGCTATTCTCAATGGTGATTTCAGACTAAATCCAAATGAAAATAGTCTTGAATTCCTATCAAAAAGAGCCTTGAAATAGCCTTGAATTCCATGTATTTCCATGTGTATGGACCCTGCAATGGCTTCATTGCATTATGCGATTTTAATTTCAGTCTAATTATTCCGGTGCTATAGACGACATGGATCCGGATTCGAATGTGTTGAAACTGAACAAAGATCTGACGGGAATCGAGGATGTAATGGGACAAAGTTTGCAGCCAACTAGATTCAAGTGAGTAAAGGACCTATAGATCAATGCCTAGTTCTAGATTTAAAATCCCGCAAGAAACGCCGACTGTCTGGTGCATGATGTATGTTTACAGTAACACCTGTCTTCAGCTACTCCTGTATTCAGCGAACCCCTGCTCTGTGTGCAGAATCTTTTCAACATATGGACTGCTTTTGTCTCATCTACATGGCAGGACAGCTTCTATGCTAGGACAACATTGGGTGGGTTGATTGGTTGGTTGTTGGGAGTTTTACGTCCTGGTAACATCTAAGGTAATATCAGGATGGGTACCAACTTGTGACAGGGCACACTTATGGCAACTTTATAGTGCTGCCCCACTGGGAAACCAGGCCACCAGCACCATGACCTGATATCCCACTCAGTCACATTATCCAACCAGCCCTTGCCCTAACCTAATAATACCGAGCGCCTGGCTAGGTAGGAAGCGACAAGTATACATTTTTAAATCATTAGCTTGGCTCGACCAGGGTTCGAACCCATATGTTTGAATCACACGATCTATCAAAACGGGAGATGGACTCTCAACTCATTCGGCCATCCCGTCTGGTACATTGAGTGGGAGGGCGGATGGTTCGGTGAGTAAGTGAGTATGAGTGAGTGAGCGTGTAAATGAGTGAGTGAGTTTGTAGTGGGTGAGTGGGTAGGTAGGTGGGTGGGTGGGTTGAGTATAAGTTAGTGAGTGTGTGTGAGGGTTTTTGTGAGTAAATGGGTGAGTGAGGGGTTGGATGAGTGTATGTGTGAGTGGGTGGGTGACTGAGTGAGTTGGTGGTGGTTGAGTGGGTGAGTGTAAGTTAGTAAATTTGATTTCTCTTTCTTAGTTTCGTTCTTTATTTCTCTTTCTTAGTTTCCTTTAGTTCTTCTGCAGTATCTCCAAAATGCTGAATCAGGCGCGGTGGCCTAATCGGTAGAATGCGGGCCTCGCGTGCGGAAGGTTGCAAGTTCAGTTTCTGGTCGAGTCAAACCAATAACTTTAAAGTTGATACTTGTCGCTTCCTAGCCTGGCGCTCAGCATTATTAGCATAGAACAAGGACTGGTTAGTTCAGTGTCAGGATAATGTAACTGAGTGGGATATACGGTCATGATGCTGGCGGCCTGATTTTCCAGTGGTCCAGCACTATAAAGCTGCCATGAGTGTGCACTGTCACAAGTCGGTACCCGTCCTGATATGACCTTAGATTTGCCAGGACGTAAAACTAACAACCACCCGACCAATCACAACGATGAGCAATGTATCCCAGATTTAAGAAACGGTCAACTAAAACTACGATCACATCCTGGATAAAATGAGTTTCGTCGACTCTGTATTGGAGTGTGTTATGTTTTGCAGGTACATCTTTGAAGGGCTGGGCCACCTGGTGTCAACTATTCTCATTAACAGCACTCACTATCTCAGGCGAATCAACGAGAATGGCATCAAGAAAATGTAAGTCTAAGTCTGTTGAAAGGAGACTTGCCAATGAAAAGGAGGTATGGAGTCTCTGCAACAAGTATTTGTATTGAATAAATAATGGAGATGTCTTAATTGGTAGACAACTAAAAAACTATATTATTGTAGAGATTACACAGCGACAACAGAACAATCGTTGGATGATAGATTCTCTGGCTGCACTAAAAAAAACACACTTCTTTAAAGATAAAGCCGCGTAGTCCGAGGAAAGCATCACATTTTTTTAAACCAAAACACAAATCCAACTAAATACTGATGAACGTATTAACCATTTTTTGCTGCACATAAGGGAATAAATACTAAGGCAATTTATTAGAACCTGTTTCGGCTGAAACTTATGGCGTAAGAGTTTTTGACATGCATGCAGAAATTACTTTTGCATATTTACACTCCAAATATCTGAGGGGAAAAGTTAGCCATTTTATATCAAAGTTACTTCCATCTAAAGTAAGATAGAATAATGTGGTGAACCTAATATATTTCTCTTAGCAAATGACAGAACCTGAAAAGCATCAGGTTATGCAATCTGTGAGGAATCTCAAATGCAAATAAACATTTTCAGCCAACTGGAGGCAGATTTTGGAGGCAGATTAATTAGGGTGCGGGTGCATGTGGGCATCTCTGAGAGTGAATGTATTTCTTGGCTTGAAAGCATGCAAGCCGTTCTCCAGGCTGCTAACGAGTTGATAAGCCTAGGAAGTTTGGTTAAGCGAAGGAGTAAATATAGTGGAGAGGTTCACAAGGTAAAGACAACCAACACAAATAATACACGCATAACTATTTACACATCTAGTAAATTTATGAAAATGTCAACTGCGATATATTTATGCGTATGGTGATTGTGGTGGCATTCATCTCATTTGACCTGCCAACACCAGGTGCCGAAACATCTTCGCAGTCCAGCAATGCCTGACGAACATCACCATGAACCGCGAGTCGGACCTGGACCATGCGCGACAGTATTACGAGCTGCTCTACCTCAATCCAGACGTAAGTTCCAACTGCCAGCCTTTTGATTGAAACCCCCTCCCACCTTCTTTCCACTCCACCCCGTGCCCCCTCTACTCTCCTCCCCACCCTCACCACACATTCAGCCAGCTTCTTTTAACAAACAGCTTATTAAAGGGTCCTGTGATCAGACTAGCATCTAGGGACAGATTGAACCACTAGGTGGCAGTACCATAAGGGCTAAGGCAAATGTTTAGTATCGCTTTGAACCTCCAGATGACAGCACTTTACTTAGGAATAAAAGTTCTCCGCCTTTTTCATCGGATTTCTCCGATTTTTGGTCCTGATGTTTAACCTTAGATGTTGCTAGGACATAAACCCAAACAAATCGAAAAGCAAAGGAGTGATTGCAGAGTGAGAAAAATTAAATTAGCAGCATGGGCTGCATAATGCAATCACAACAAGGACAATGAAATGCTCTCCAAGGACAGTATATACTGACTGATCAATGGAATATGGAGCTAGGATAGTTTTAGGAGAGTAGTGGATAAAACCTGACTTCCGGGAATTTGATCCTCCTCCTGCAGATTTATTTGATTAACTTTAGACAGTGCAGTCGCAAACAGCTGAACAGGACCAGCGGAACCTGGAATACCCATATTGGACCTGCTATTATTTTTTCTAAATGCCGCAAACTAGTTTTCCTATTTAATTCTCTTCATGTATACTGTGCACATTGGATCTTTTATATATAACATATCAGTTGCTTTTGTATGTATTGTTACTGTTGATATCTGTTTTTACTGTCTACAACTGTCTGTACATTTATGTAATTCCCTCACCTGCTAATTGGTAATCTTATTATTTGAAATAATGATTATATTAGCCAGTTCTATGTTGTACTTTTCAATTTCAATTCCATGTACTGTTTTCTATTCTAGATTTATGTATATTTAGTACATTTTGCTTGCTCTATTTTTGTTGTAAATCCCTCCACCAAACCACAAGAAGTTTTACCGTACGTTTAGATGTTTGAGTCTGAAGAAAAGCAAGAACAAGAAAAAGACAAAATAGCTTATTTCCTACAGACAGACAATATAAATAAAAAGTAATATATCCGGTTTTTAAACAAAAATATAAATAGAACGGTGTATTAAGGTAGCATAGTCCGATGGTTTTGAATTTCTATAATCTTTTTAGGTAAAAATATTAAGTTTATCATTAGAAGCTACCCTTCTTTAGTTTGAAGTAGCTTCGATTTAAGATGTCTATTTTAGGAGATATTTGAAGTGTAAACATGCTAAGTTAATCTTGGCATGCACATCAATATTCTGCCCCCCCCCCCCCCCCCCCCCCCCCCCCCCCCCCCCCCTCAGCCTTATCTGCACAGTAACATGTTCTATTAAATAGACTCAGTATTTCCTTCTATGAGGCAACACATGCTCATCAGTGTCTAAGTTAGTTGTAGAATATAATTTATTATTATGTACAAATTTGACCGTCCCAGTGGGTCGGGAGGCGATAACGACCAGACACATCTGGCTTATATTAGGTCAGAGCCCCTGACAGGTGGCGCCGCGTGGCCAAACCTGGAACTAAACAATGTCATACATGAGCTGTGGTTCACAATTTAACAATACAGATATAACTGAAGATGGTAGTGTCCTTGTTTATATTCCCATAATAGATTATAGAGCACATAGATGGGCGGAGTTATTTCCGTTGTATTTAATAATTATATATTTATTTTCCATTTCTATTGCCTATTTCTATGTAGAATCAAATATAGAATGTGTTTAGGCTTTTAAAATGTGATGCTTTCATCGGACTATGCAGCTTTAAGTCATACTGAGTGTGGCCATAAGGCATTAAAACATCTAAATATGAATCAATTATGAATTGTTTAATACCAACTGGATTCCATTATGGTTTTAATTAGATAAAAGATTCACCCGTTGTAGTACACGGGTGAAGACCAGCCTTATGTAAATACGGGGGAAAATAGCATTAATATGGAAGTGAGGCTACAGTATGAAAGTGAGGCTCCATATGTGGCTCCAGTATCAAATGAATACTTCTATAGGCACAGAGTTGGTGAACTGGGCGAGAATGCAAAAAGACAAGATGGCAGCCGCAGAACGCCGTCGATGTCACTTTTAAATCTTATTAAACTAGATATTATATTATATTTTTAAACTCAAAAGTAGCGGGTAAATAATAAGATATAGGTAAAGAATAATTGTTGCTTGTTAGTTTGTGAAATTAGGCTCTCATTTCTTTGACCCGTTTTTTCGCCAGCTTTTACATAAGGCTGGTTTGCACCCCTACTGCAGCAGTACGGGGTGAATCTTGTACCTAGGTTTTAATGTACAGCAGGACAACTAATACTGAATCGCAAGCGGATCCTCAACTCGTTTTTGGATAAGCGCAATGGAATTTTATTATAATTTAATTGGGAACCAAAGGATAGATATTATTAAATGCTTTCTCTCTGGTAATATCCATTACATAATCTGGCGACCTGCACACTCCAGGTCCGGACACGGTGGCTGAATCGGTAGAACATCGGGAGTTCGATTCCCGGTCGAGTCAAACCAATGACTTACAAAGTATAAATTTTGTAAGTCATTGGTTTCACTTGGTTAGGAATCGAACTCCTGACCTTCCACATGGCAAGCTTGGGGTCTTAATAATTCAGCCACTATGTCTGGTCGAAAAGCAATGAAATGAAAATCCATGAAAAGCAATGAAAGGTAATCTTTGTTATCCATCGATGACAATGATGACAGCAACTCCTCATTTATTGTGAACTTGTTGATAACCGATGAGTCCAATTTGTGCTCGCAATATGTGGTGGCATGTTGTACATGTGTGTGCAGCTGCAGTCAGAGAGTCTGGTAGGTGACGGACACAATCTGTTGTCTGCTGATGCTTTTATTTAGCTTCAGATATAGGGTCATTTTCAATGAAAAGTAATGGTATGAAATGAAAAGCAATGGTATGAAATGAGAAGCAATGATATGAAATGAAGCAATGAAATGAGAAGCAATGCAATTGAAAGCAATGAAATGAAGGCAATTAAGGCCTCAGTCACACTATGGCTTGTGACCAAAAGCCAGCAACCTACTTGCGACCAAAGGCAAAAAAAAGTGGAAAAAACTATGGACGGTGACCTGTTAGCGATTTTGGTTCCAAGGAGGTTGCAGGTTCTGCACCAAAAACCAAAATGGTAGCAAGGTCACCGACCACCTTCTGCGGTTATGACCGGTTGGCGACCAGTCAGTCTTTTGGTTCCCAAGTGGTCACAAGGTGGCCGCAAGCTGTGGTGTGACTGGAGCTTAATCGGCCCGCTGAAACCACTGAAGGAGCTGGTGACGCAGGCTGCGGAGCGCGGCCCCCAGTTCGCTGAGCTCGACTACCTGGCGCTGCTCGTCCTACACAGGCGCAGTCGGCCTGGAGTGGCGCCGGCGCCGTACGAGGCGGCTCGCCGGCAGCTGCGCAACCTCATGGCTGCCCTGGAGCGTGCCTAGGGCGGCCCCCCCAACACACACACGCGCACACTCTGTCTGTGCGCCGTCCATAGTGTAAACCTCACTTTCACCATCTCGGCATGTGCATGGCCCTTTTTTTTTGTTTTTAAACTTATTTTTGTTTGTTTTTCTGTTTCTTTCTGTATGCTCACAGTTGGGCGCCGTGTTTTTATTTGATTTTTTTGTTATTAACAACAATTTTAACTTAAAATAAAAATATTAAAGAAAATATTTTTTCTTATAAATATTTTTGTTTGTGTTTAAAAAATAAAGGTTTTGCCTTATGCTATCCAGTTTGTGCCTTGAAGTCGATGGACCATCTCGGCATGGCCTTTTTTTGTAGGCTTGCAGTTTCGCGCAGCGGAAAGTTTTTTTGTTCTTTTTAATTTATAATTTTAAATCTTTAAATATTTGTTTCTTTTATAAATTGTGTTTGTTTTAGGTTGTGACTTGTGCCATCGAGTTTGCGCCTTTAGTGGACGGGCATGTTCAGACCTGCCTACGCACTCATATGATTTTTTTGCTGTATTTTGTGCACAGTTGTGTGCCAATTTGCAAATTAAAAATGTTGTACACCAAATTCTTTTTTGAAAGTACCCTTTGTTTCTCTTTGTGGAGGGTACACAATTTCTTTTCGCTGGAGTAGCCAAATATGAAATTTGGGATAGGCAGGACCTGCGCAAAATTTCGCTACCTGTCTACCCATATGATATTTGCATATTTTGTACAAAGTGTTATGCTGGAGTATGCTAATGCATAAATATAAGTTTTGTATACCAACAAAATTTGGAAAGTACACAATTGTTTTTGAGGTACTTGCTTTTTTTTCAGTAGAGTACACAAATAGAAGATTTGCAGTAGGCAGGACTGCATGTTGCTTGTGCGTTTCTTTGTGTGTGTGTGTTGTTTGTAGTTTTAAGCATGTTTTTTCAGCGCCTATTGAGGATATGGCCTGAGAGTGCTTTAACAAAAAATAGTTTAGCAATTTTTTAATTCCACCCAATATATGTTTAAGTTGTGCAGACACTCGAAGAAGCATAGTCACCTGCGTAATGGAATAATAACTTTTGTATGTGATGGGTGGGAGTAGGCATCTTTACACATAGGAATCTAAGTTTTACGAACACTCGAAGAATGTTAGTTTCTTGCATAGTGTAATAGTTTGTGAAGGGAGGTGAGAGTCAGAGTTTGTACGTATAGGAGTATATATATTTTATTTTTCTTGAAGATTTATACTACCTATCATGGATAAGTCTAAATAGACTTATTTTCACCATTAGACAGTTTGTCAATAGAAATCCTGAGCCTACACTTTTACCGACCCAAGGGATTTTTAACCTCCCACATCACATAGACATGGTATCAGAGCAACCGGCCTTTGATGACGCTGTAAGTTATACACAGCAGTGGAAATCCAATTTTGCAGAGGAGGGTGGGGGCATGGGGAATCGAACTACCAACCTTCAGATTAGGAGTCCGACCTAGAAAAAAGTCAGGCACTCTAACCACTCTGCCACAGAGAATACCATATGATGTTTGTAAGTTTTACAGGCACTCGAAGAAAGGTAGTTTCTTGCATAGTGTAATAGTTTGTGTCGGTATGTGAGAGTCAGTTTGTATGCATAGGAGTGTATAAGACACTCAAAGAAAGATAGTTATTCGCGTAGTGTAATAAGTTGTGTATGTCAGTGGGAGTGGGATTTTTTCCACATCGCAATGTATGAGTTTTACGGACACTTGAAGGAAGGTGGTTATATGAATAGTGTAGTAATAATACTTTATTTTTCATGTCTCAATATAATGTCAGTGGGTGTAGGTTTTTCCAACAAAGGAATATATAATGTTTAAGTTTAACGGACTCTTGAAGAAAGGTGGTTATTTATAAAGCAAAATAAACTGTGTATTTAGCACATACTTTTATAGTTTAGAAATGTTTCAATATAATGGTCCATGTAATATGTTACATGGGTAATTCACGGGGCAGAGGCCAATGTCAAACCACTCCCATATGCTAAACCTGGTGCCCGATCGTGACACCACTGTGAGTGGGGGTTTTATTCCGCGTAGGAATATATGATGCTTAAATTTGACAGACACTCAAAGACTGGTGGTTATTTATGTAGCGAAATGAGCTGTGTATTTAGCACATACTTTTATAGTTCAGAAATGTTTCAATATAATGGTCCATATTATGTTATATGGGTAATTCACTGGGCGGAGGCCAATGACAAACCATTCCCATATGCTTAACCTGGAGCCCGATGGTGTCGCCACCATTGGTGGATAGTGGTTTTATTCCACTTAGAAATATATCCTGTTTAAATTTGACAGACACTCGTAGTGAAAATAAGCTGTGGAGTTAGCAGAAACTTTTATCGTTTAGAAAAGTCTCAATTTAATGTGGATGGCTGAGGGAAGATTTCCACGTAGAAATACATCATGTTTTAATTGTATGTACACTCGGAGAAGAGTGATTATTTTCAAAGTGTAATGATTTGTGTATTGATAGGAATGTACGATCTTCAAATTTTATGGGCACTTGAAGGTTGGTTATTTGCGTAGTGTTATAAGTTGTGTATTTAACACATACCTGTGTGGTTTAGAAATGTCTCGATATAATGTCGTTGGGTGTAGGTTTTTCCCGCATAGGAATGAGTGGTGTTTAACTTATTCCATGAAGGATACTGACATATCACCCATCATAGGGATAGCTATGTCCATAAAAAATAGCGAATGGTAGACAGGAAGTGTCTCATTTTTGCTTGTGTGCAAGTAAATATGCAACACAAGGAATAATTAGTAGCATGTGGTGAATAAGGGGTTAAATTTCCCTGGATCATAAGCCCATGCTT
Source organism: Branchipolynoe longqiensis (assembly GCA_030323885.1). NCBI lineage: Eukaryota > Metazoa > Annelida > Polychaeta > Phyllodocida > Polynoidae > Branchipolynoe > Branchipolynoe longqiensis. Next base: position 25,650,330 of record CM059190.1, on the reverse strand, counting down.
TTTCTAATCTATTCTTGAATGAATTTATTGACTCGGCATCAATAACATTTTGTGGGAGACTGTTCCATATATTTATAATCCTGTTTGAGAAACTGTGAGGTGATCTTGCTATCAAAACGTGATTTAAATGTTTCAAAAGGACTATTTTGCCTAGGCAGACACTTTTGATTGTTTCATAAAAAAAAGTAAGCCAATGAAGATATTTTGAAAAGAAAGAACAATTCCTGAAACTATAAGGTCCAGATTATAATTGAAAGAAAACTAATTTTCGAAAATGATAACCATGCCAGCAATTTCCCATGGGTGGTCTCATGTGTAGGGTTTATAAATTGTATACCAAACACATAGCTTTAGGTTTAAGAAACATTGTAGTATCTTGTGGGTAGGTGTGCCTTTTAACCGCATACTTTTATGAAGTTGTACTGAATCGGTAAATGTACATACTTCCTGTGCGGAAGGTCAGAGATTCGCATCCCGGTCGAGTCAAGGCAATCACTTACGAAATTTATTCTTGTCGCTACCTAACCTGTCGCTCTGCATTACTAGGATAAGTCAAGGACTGCTTTGCTCGGTATCAGAAAAAAGTGACTAAGTGGAATATCGGGTCATGGTGCCAGTGGCCTGGTCTCAGTTGGGCAGCACTATGAAAGCTGCCATGAGTGTAAACTGTTGCAAGTCAGTACCCATCCTGATATGATCTATGATGTTGCTAAGATGTAAAACCACAACAAATATCCAGTTGTGCCAACACTCGAGAATGGATGGTTATACATGTACCGCAATAAGTTGTATTTAATGCACACTTTCATTTCTTGAAGATTTATACTGCCTATCATGGATAAGTCTGAATAGACTTGTTTTCACCATTAGACAGTCATGGTTTAGAAATTTGTCAAAATAGTCGGGGGAGGGAGGATTTTTTTTCCCTATGGAAATGCAAGCTTTTGATAGTTGCATCGTCCGATAAAATCATCACATTTCTTAAAGCAAAACACTGATCTATATTTGAACCTACATATCTAACTTAGATACTGGTACACTTATGAAGTATTTATTGCTGCATAGAAGGGTGTACTAAGTCAATTTAATAGTACCTGTTACGGCTAAAGCCTATGGGGGTCAGAGTTTTGACAAGCTTGTTGAAATTAACTTTTCTCCTTAACACTTCAAATAGCTCTCGAGTAAATCATTTTATATCAATGTTACTTCAATCTAAATTAAGGTAGATTATAACGATCAACTTAATACATCTATCTCAGAAAAGGACAGAAACTGAAAACCAGCGGACTATGCAATGTTAAGTTGTAGAGAATCTCCTGGAAAGTTTGTTCGCATGAATATGGTATATTGACCGTTGTCTCCAGAATCCCAGTTAACCAGTTGGAAGCACAGAGCAAAGTACTAACTCCAGGAAACTGCAAAGCTTTCTGTTTGCAGTTTCTGGCGAATGGACTGCATCTCAGCTATAGTCTTGACTGTGCATAGCCTCTTAATAAGATTGTATGTTGGTAATCAGGTAAAGCTTCGCTTATATAATTACCATGCATTTTGTGTAAAAAATGTAACACCATCTAATAAGCTTCGCTGGATGAAAGTTATATGTAAATTGTAAGAAGAATAAAAGAACTCCCATGTATGAATTAAAAGAGAAGTTGTATGTAGGAATAATAGGGAAAATCCGATGCAATTATGACATTAAGAGAAGTACTATGCAAGAATGCAAAGATAAATCCTATGCAATTGTAATAAGAGAAGTAATATTCAAGAATGCAACAAATAAATCCTATGCAATTATAGTAATTAGAGAAGAACTGTGCAATAATGCAAAAATAAATCCGATGCAATTAGAACAATAAGAGAAGTGTTTTGCAAGAATTATAAGAAATTTGATCCAATTTGATTTGATTTCTGTCTCAGAAAATAGATTGACAACATAATGATATTTCTTTATGATGTCATTTACATAGTGGAGACTGCGGGAGTTCGTGAATACACATACATAAAGTTGTATTTTATCCAATGTAAGCTATTTGCCAGGACAATTTCAGTGCAATCTACATTAAAAACAAATACACTGCAAGAATGCCGGTCGTCAGGAGGCGTGTGGTTATAGGTTCATTTAAAGTAAGTTTATAGAGAGAGGAGTCAATAGTGAAGGATTTGGCGGAGAGTGTCACCAACTCCCAATTCCAGTGTTTAAGCTGAAGTTGTGACCTGGCATGCTGGATCACAGCTTCAAGCCTTCCTGAAGGACCAGCGAAACTTGGAATACGCATATTAGGAAATGCCCTCCGTTGATGTTATTGGCTCTTTAAAAAAGCTAATTCGCATTCTGTTTCCCTCTGCAGGATATTATCAGCACGATAGTGGAGCGTGGCCAGCAGTTTACCGAACAGGAGTACACCAACCTCCTATCGCTCGCACACCGGTCGGAGCGTGGCGCCAGTGACGAAGAACTCACAAAGCGAATTGAGAAGCTGAAGGACATACTCACTGAGTTTGAAAGCGTTGTGTGATGGGGAAAGTCTTCCATTCCAGTCATTATTATCTTTAGTGAGTTCTCAATTCATGCACTTTTGATGTGCCCTAATGCAAAGTGGAAAGATTGAAGTCATTCCACTAAATATTAGATACCACTAAGAAAAGCTATGAATTGTATTATTAATATATTCCATAAAAGGGAAGATAAATATGAGTTTGGAGTGGAGTCTACCTGTTTGACTGCCGCTGAAGACCTATCATAGTCATGAATTCTTTTTTCAAAAGCAAAATTTGTGCCTAAATAGTATAGTGGTCTGCACTGACCTCTCAGCCAAGGTGATCATGGATAGGGTGATTGCATTACGGAGCGTAGGTAGTGTAATGGTTAGCATGCTATTCCGAGAATGGCTAGAAGTGATCATTTCTACTACAATATTTCCCATTGTCATCACCCCCACAATACTGATTATCATGAGCTAGATCCTCTACAAGCTATGCGTTGTATAGTTGGACCTACTCTGTATATGTGTATCTAAGTGCATTGCTTGTATGTGTGTAATTGTAAGCAGTAAATGACTTATGGATGTAAACCATTTAAAATACTTACAATTCGAAGGGAATTTGTGTAGTGGTCTGCACTGACCTCTCCGGCAAGGGGCCACATAGCCGTGTAGGCATAACTAGGATGATTGCATTAGGAAGCTTAGGTAGTGTAATGGTTACCACGCTAGCGATATACAATTCGACACCTGGAGACCTGCCTAGCCTGCTAAAACCGATATCGAAACAACCACGGCTTGCTTTGGTAGGATTCGGTTTTGTACACTAACAATTTGTGGAAATCTCAGATTGTTTTTGACCAAAATATCAAAGGCCTGAAAGTTAAGCGCATTTCGGTTAGACGCATTAGATTCCAATTATGTGATTTGTGGTCCTTAGACCGACTGCGGCTGTTTTGATCAATACAGAAGCCCTTAGGCCATAAACCCCATATTGTGCACTAACTGTTAAGTAATATTGAATGAATTGTCTTGTATTAATATCCAATGACAACGAGTATGCTTTGAATTATTCAAACTGTAAATGGTTTGGACACCATTGAATATATGTCATTGTTTTGGTTCGGTATGTGTTTCGGCAGAGGGAATAAAATAGAGTTCTGACATGTAGGGTTCTGGAAAACCTGACAAGATTTGGAGATACAAAATAAGTTTTCCGAGCTTTTAAAAATACTTGCAAATCGAACTTTTTAAAATACGATTTTGATACTTGTCTCTACCTCACCTGGAAACTCAGTATTACTAGGATAGGGCAAGGAGTAGTGGAATGAACACCAATTTCCGTGATTAACATTTTCCTCCCACTTAATCATGGTTTTTAAAAATTATGGAAAACCATGGATAGCAACAGGGTAAAAGTTGGTTCATTTCTTATAATATTATATAAATTTTTTATTTTGCTCAGTGTAAGTGAGTACACTTAAAAAACCAACAGTATATAATTATAGAATTAAATAGGTTAAAATAAATACTGGAATAGTTGTGGTTGATTGTCCTGAATAGGTACTAGTGTATGGTGGCCTAAGGTACTGCAAAGTTAAGGAATTATGTTCAGCCAAACCACTGTAGGAACTTTGTCAATTTAATCTCATTATATTATGCCTGATTACTGCCTTAAGTGATAATGTATATCTTTTCTTTTCTGTACATGTGATCTATATCTGTGTTCTAAGTTATCCTCTTTGTAGTGGGATATTTGTTAGGTAAATAAGTGAATGACTGATTGATTGCAATGATCAAAGCTTGTACATATTACACTACATACTCCGGCATATCCATCAAATTATGGATACTTAAAGTTGATATTCCGATAGTTTTGGGTTTCTGCCGCTTTCTAAAAGAAATATATTCATATTGCGCCCCCTCCTCCACCACTTCCCTGATGTCAATCCACACTGGCGCCACCTTTCTTTTTCCGGCCTAACTATATAACTTCTTGATTGTCCATCGGTGGTGATGATGACAGCAACTCATCATTTGCTGAGAACTTGTCAAGAACTGATGAGTCCGATTTGTGCTCTGAATGTGCGGTGGCACGTTGGACATGTATGTGTAGCTACAGTCAGAGGGTGTCTGGTGGATGGAGGTGACGATCTTTCTTCTGCTAATGTTTTTGTTTAGCTTGAGATATACGATCAGTTTCAAACCGCGCTGCGCTCCGCGAACAGAAGCACACCATGAATTCCTGTCCTTGACCACTGTTTCACAGATTTCAGTGTTGAACTATATAACTAAATAATGACTACTCTGAACACTCACTTATTAAAATACAAAGTCAATTTAAGAGAACCTCTTACAGCTGCAGCATTTCGGTTTGCATGGCAAAATTAAGTTGGCATCTCCAGTTAGGCATTTATTATCAATGTTACTTCAAGCTAGAAATAAGGTAGATTATAATGATCAATTCAATATAATTATCTAAAAAAAAACAAAAAACCCAGAAATTCAGAACCATCGAACTATGCAATTTTAGATGTATTTTACGTGTAGCAATTTCCTGTAGATACATCTATGGTGTTGATATCAATTGCCTGTTTTTTTGTCATTTGTCATTAAATGGAGATGAAAGATTAACTAAAAACAAGATTTCCGCGATTTTCTACGAGAAACAGTCAGCCTCTCAGTCTTTAGTCCTGACACAGAATCGTGAAAAAAATGACCAGAAATCAGGTTTCCACTTTTTAAAATTTCATTCATTATTAAATGCAACTTTTATGTTATTAGTAATTATTATCGTGTTTTTTTTTTATTACAAAAAATTTATTGACATTGTGGCATAACATTGGCAATTTTTATTCAGGCAGTCAACAATCAGGGTTCGAGCCCCGCCTAGTTCGAGTTTTGATCATCGTCTGTAAGGGTTCTTCTGGTGGGGCGGGTGGGATGGGGAAAATTACAGGGATGATATTTTTCCGTTTTTAGGCCGATTTCTGTGTTTCTTTTCACAGCCTGGGGGTACGGTAGCTAGACTCTAGGACGGAAATTTTCCAGAATAATATTGGCTTGATTTCTGCTTTTTTTGCCACTATCATCCTTTATTACGACTGTTTTCAAACCACATGTTGGTTTGGGTGCTGGGGTAGACGTTCTTGGGTCATGCGCGAATCTCGCAGGTTTGACAGCAGACGACAAGGAATGGTATGGTAACTTAACTCCACACACCACGCCCAGTGTTCGGCTGCTGGAGGCAAAGTGAGTCCAGCGCCCACAGCCTGCTTCGGCCGGGATCCGCTAGATGGCGTGTAGAGGGCTCTTGGGGGCGGGCGTTCAAGGGAGGTGGCGCCACCGTCGAGTATCCATGGTTACCAGAAAGGAAAGGAGCAATGTTGGTTCCCTGGTTTGAATTACCCATGAATAATTATTACTTTTGTATTATTTACGTTGATTTAGCATTTGATTGAATCATCGATGTACAATTCACATTACAAAATTGATAAATGATATGTTGGTGCCTTCGAAGTGTGTGTGTGTGTTATGTGGTTATCCTCTTGAGACAGCTATGTGCATGTTGTGACATACCACATGCCCATATAAGGAAGTGTGGCTAGATGAACCATGTATATGTGTTATGGGATGTGAAAGAGAATATACACGGGTCATTCTCTGACACTGAGCACTAAAGTGTGACACTGAAACCCAAAGTGAAAAACCTTCCAAATAATAGCAGAATGCATGTTCATATGAAGGTTTATATGGTGTGCATATGTCAGAGTTGAAAAAAAAGCTATTTGACTTTTGATTTAGATTTTATACAAATTGAGCAACATGTTAATATCACTCATGTAACATGGAAATCAAACTCACATCCCGAACATCATTTTAACATACAGAACAAGTTAAAACAAGATTTACCCAATTAAGCAAACAAGATTGTCTTACAAGAAGAAAGTTGAAAAAAGGTTTGGCTAAATGGATGGTGTCCATGTGTTAATTTTCACATACAAGCATACTTTTGATACATTACATTTTTTTATATATTTTACTTTCTATTTTTTGTTCGTTGCTCCATATAACCAAATTATCACAAGCCAAGTGGAATTAGTGAGAATTAAAATTACCTTCAAGTAAAAAGTCTTTTATTTTGATTAAATTTTTGGATTGGCGGTTACAGGTTTTTGAGCCTGAATTCTTCATATATATGCACACACACCCACACATACACACACACGGATATATGTAACTGTCTACATTGTTGTACATAAACATGGCGGAACTAAAAGTGCATATCCCGTAATGTATATATTTAAGCTGTTCGGTACCAATTAAATATGCTAAGAATGAATAAATAGTGAAATATTAATTACCAGTTGTTTGTGAATCTTCATGTTGGACTCTAAAAATAGACTGCTCAACATTTATTGTCAGGCGAAAGAAAGGTTTTCAGCAGAATGAGTTATTATTCTCAACATTGAAGTTGCACAGTCCGATAGTCTTGAGTTTCTGTCATTTCTTTCTCAGATTGTTTTTCTGATTGCTATTATCTACCTGACTTTGGCTTGAAGGAACTTTCATATAAAATGGCCACATATTGAGATATTTGAAGTGCAAAAATGTAGATATAATATTGGCTAGCATGCCAAAACTCTGACACCATATGCTTCTGCAGTAACAAGTTCTACTAAATTGACTCAGAATTTTCTCCTATGTGACAACAAATGGGGGGGAGGAGGTGGTTGCCGCTCAGCCTCTATCCTTCACAACAGGCACAGTATAGTTGTTGTTGTTGTTGGCATTTTACATCCTGGCAACATCTAAGGTCATATCAGGACGGGTCCCAACTTGGACACATATTAACTGGCCGATTCACTATAGGAGGATTAAGGAAGCCTTTTATAGGTTTACCTTAAGGATTATTGATTTTGTGGAGTTTTCAATCGCATTGGTGCGCTGAAGGCTGCAAATCTGCAGTACTGTATGGGCACCGCGGAAAGTGGTCCCATGTGGTCGGGAGGTGGTTTCCGATGGTTAGTGGTCAGAGAAATTGGGAGGGGGGGCATGGGGGGGGGGGGGAGGAAGGGAAAAGGCAGCCTACGAGCCCAATCACAGAATCAGACACACAGCCAAGTACTGCCACAAGCTTATGGCACTTTCAGTTGGAAATACCTACTGCAATACATCAATTCAGAGATTCCAAAGGGTGTGTTCACCCAGCCAGTCCTTTGGGAGGAGCCTCACAAGTAGAATAATCTAAATCCAGGACTGTGCAGGACAAGAATCATACTAAATTTTGCGATCAGGAACTAAGTGTGTATGTGCTTAAAATTACTTGAAAGATTTGAAAATTCGCTATATGTTAACAAAATATTCAAATCCTAGAAATATTAACTACATCAGCTGCAGAGCTACTAAAAATAGCTATACGATACTTGGTATAATACTCATGGACAGATCAATGCTTACCTGACTGTAAGACCTCTAATAGCCCAGTCTGTAACGTCATACAAGGAAGGGATAAGTGAAAATATGTTATATATATATATATATATATATATATATATATTTATATATATATTATATATATTGCTTCTGACTGAGTGCGAAAGCAGCCCCCCCCCCGACCCCCACCCCCCACCCACCCCTCATGGGGTGGAGGGAACCACTATATAGCTTGTTACTCGCGATAAAGGGGTTTATCACTATATATATATATATATATATATATATATAATATATATATATATATATATATATATATATATATATATATATAAAGTAGGGCTATGTAAGGAAGGGAAGGATACAGACGAGTGTTGGGTCGGACACTTTTATTGAGCGTCTTGGCAGAGCAGAGGACAATAACAGGCATACCGGTAAAAGTTTGAAATCGTGTATGGAAGTGACAGCCAGGCTGAGCTTGCCGGGGCAAACGCCCGTTGGTGGCGCTAGTAGCGGGCAACCGGGCCAAATCCGGGAAAGTCAGCGATTGGACAATAATATATCAAAGTAACATAATGGCAAATAATAAATAATAAAGGATACTCCGCCTATTTATATCTGCATAATTAATTATACATCCCATAAAGTAGGGCTATGTAATGAAGGGAAGGATACAGACGAGTGTTGGGTCGGACACTTTTATTGAGCGTCTTGGCATAGCACAATAACAGGCCAAGGAGAACGCCTACGCGTCTCCCCCCAACCCAACACGCGACTCATCCGACAGAGTGCCACAACCACCGTCAAGTCATTCACTATCCGAGTCCCCAGTGGGGTCTTTAAGTAGCTGTAGACGGTATCAGAAGCCCAATCACCCCTGACTTTCAGCTCCTCAATTGTGGCACCGCACATAGCAAGGAAAGTTCAGCCCCCCCTCCTAAGGGAATGAGACGAGAGGGTGGAAGCGTCAAACCCTGCCCTTGAGGCAAACATTTTTAGGGTCTCCTGGTAGACATGATAAGGCAAAGGACAGGAGAGCCCCCCCAAACATGGAATGCGGAAAGCAGGATCTGATCGATCCGCCCTGATCTGATTGAAGTGCCTCTCGGTCCAATGGACCGCACAGACACTAGTATCGCAGCACCTCGCTATAGGGATCTCTAGGACCCGTTCACTAAATTGTATTGTCTTAGAATGGCGAACCATCAGGACCATTCCCCAGTCATGGAATACGAAGTCCGATCTAAGCAGAGTGGACTCAGACATTGTCACCTGCGATTTACGCAGAAGCCCCCTAAAGGAACAAAGGACCGCAGCCCTCCATGCAACGTGGCCAGGGTTGTTCGTCAGAAGAGAAAAAATCTTCCGCTAACAATTCCGAGACTTCCCCTCCAACACTAATGGGGCTGTCACACTACGACGCTTCTCGCCGGCGACCGGTCAACGTGTGGTGTTTTTGGGCGATAATTAGTGAATTATATAGAAACGCTGGTAGCGCGTTATCCGCGCGTCGGTACACGTCGGTACACTATCATTGATGTTGGCGGTCGGCGGCGAAAGTCGGCGCGCGTTATTGGTCGCTGAGTATTTTGAACATGTCAAAAACCACCAACGACCAGCAACGCGCGGGAGTAAATGGGTAACAACGTTAGGAGGACGTTAGGCGCGCGTCGCAATGCGTTGGACGCGCCGGAATAACGTTATGGGAACGCTAGGAAGACGGCGCGCGCGCGGGAGGGTCGTTGCTCACGCGTTGCGCAAACTGGGCCGTTTTTTAGCAACATTTAAGGTTAAATGAAGACGTCGCACCAAACTTTTTTTTTTTCCCCAGCGCGTCGACACACGTTGGCCGCGCGCGCTTAACGCGCCGTGCTGACGCCGATCTTTTCCCCCAAACCGCCGAAAAGTTTGACGTTTCTCGACGCGCAAGATTTTATTTTCAACGCTGACTGGTCGCCTGGAGAAACGTCGTAGTGTGACAGCCCCATAAC
>CM059190.1:25620382-25639923 GCA_030323885.1 Branchipolynoe longqiensis | reverse complement strand
ATCAGTACTCCCCGTGCTGAGAAAAGAATTATCCACGAAAATAAATTATTTACTTGTAACATTTTTTTTTTTTAAACACACAAATATATATGCATATGTAATACAGCTCACATCGATGGCTTCCGGTAGTTTCTTGAGCATCGCAAGACACTGGATGAGGATAGCGATGAAGTAGACGGGGTCATCCTCAGGGTTCACGTTCACATCCTCCGTAATGATGTGGGGCTTGGCCACCTCCTCTAGGTTCACTGACGTCAGGGAGGCCAGTCTTTTGTCTGTGGGGCGAAGGAGAAATTCTAAATTGAGTTTAGTTTTATTTAACCACAAACATGTAGTAAGAGGCCCTGCATGGCTACCCCCCAAGGGGCGATCTTCCAGGCGAGCAACCGATGTTACGTTTAAGTTGCATAGTCCGATGGTTTTGAGTTACTATCATTTTTCTGGGATCAATATATTAAATTGACTATTGTGATCTACATTACTTAATGGTGCTGTCACATTATGACGCTTCTCGCCGGCGTGCCACCAATGCGCAAAATCACTTTTTAACGTCAAGATACGTCAAACTTTTCGGCGTCAGCGCAACGTATTGGTAGCGTACGGCCGACGTTGTGAGAAAAAAACAAAAAGGTTTGGTGCGCCGTCCTGATATGACCTTACATGTTGGTAGGATGTAAAACAACAGACAAACAGAGCAACAGTTTGGCGCAACGTGTGGGAACGACCCTCATGCGCGTGTGGCGTGTGCATAACGTTCACATAACATTATTCCAGCACGTCCAACGTCGCCATAATGTTGGCACCCGCGCATTGGCGATACCCTGACGCGCGGCGCCGACCGTCCCCGATCGTCGCCATAGATCAACGAATACCAACGCGCGAGTAACGCTTGCAGACGTATCCCGATGGTGGGCCAAAAAATCACATACGTCGACGCGCATTGGCGAGAAGCGTCATAATGTGACAGCACCATTAGTTTGAAGTAACGTTTATTTTGAATAGCTAACTTTTGACATATTTGAAGTGCAACCATGCAAAATTAATTTAGGCAAGCAGACCAAAAGTCTTGACACCATAGGCTTCTGCAGTAACAGGTTCTATTAAATTGTCTCAATATTCCCTTCTATGTGGCGACAAATGTTTAATAAGTGCACCAGTATCTAAGTTAGATATGTAGAATCAAATCTAGATAATTGTCTTGGTTTTTGAAAATTTGATGTTTTCATCGGATTTTCAGCTTTAAGCATTTGTTGCCAAATACAAGGGACTACTGAGGCAATTTAATCATCAAATTTTCAAAAGCAAAGCAATTATCTGGAGTTGATTCTAGATGTCTTAGATCCTGGAGTACTTATTAAACATGTGCCACCACATAGAAGGGAATACCAAGTCAATTGAATAGAACCTGTTACTGCTGATGCCAATGGTGTCAGAGTTTTGGCATGCTTGCCAAAACTAATTTGACATATTTGCACTTCATTTGCGTTCTCTGTGGCGGAGTGGTTAGAGTATCTGACTTTTTTCGAGGTCAGACTCCTAATCTGAGGGTCGGCGGTTCGATTTCCCGTGCCCCCAGCTCTGCCAATTTGGATTTCCACCGCTGTGTATAACTTACAGCGTCATCAAAGGCCAGTTGCTCTCATACCATGTCTATGTGGTGTGGGAGGTTAAAAATCCCTTGGGTCGGTAAAAGTGTAGGCTCAGGCTTTCTATCGACAAACTGTCTAATGGTGAAAACAAGTTTATTCAGACTTATCTATAATAGGCAGTATAAATCTTTAAGAAAACAACATTATGTCATACAAGAAAAAAAGTTGAACAAATATTTGAGTGTCAATATGTAAATTTTCACTTTCACTTTAGCACAAAATAATACAAGCATACTTTTTATCCACTTTGTGGGATTGATTAAATATATGTAGCATTGCTAGCATACAAAACACACAGAAACAACAATAATTATTTCATTTGTTATCAATAAAAGAAAGAATTATTTATCACCACCGTAACGTGAAAACCCAAATATGCGGTGCCCAGTTTTAGAGAATGACCCATATATAGGAGGAGGCGTGACGTATATTATGCAGAAGGCTATATAATACCAGTATATTACTTCCCCATGGGGCAATGGCCCATATATAGGCAGGAATGACTTGTATCCTGCAGGAGGCAATACAGTGTTTGTACCAAGGCAGAAATAAAAATCCTAATTTTGTGCAACCAAAATCTTAGTTTTCCTCCAGTACTTAAAATATGAAAAAACAAAGCTGTCAGACAATTAACAATACATATTCTGAATAAAGTAACTTATTTCATTATCATTCTAAAGAATTTATGACATTCAAGTTAAGTTTTGAACAAGAAATATAAACAAAATCCGACGGATTCGTCCAAAAATAATACAAAATTAGCAAAAAATCTTACATTATCCGACAAATACGTGAATATCCGACGAAAATAATCCGACTCTGTACAAACGCTGCAATATAATACCAGTATATTACCTCCTCTGGGGGCAATTTTATTATTTTATTCCAAAATATTATCACATATAGTACATTATTGCCACAAGTAAGGAATGAGGGGGATGTTAATTGTTATGCCACTACACCAATACGGAACTGAAAGATGATCACACAAACTATCCGCTCACCATAGATGCCGTCCGGTGGGTTCTCCCCGACTGACTGACCGGTGAGCACTTGTTTGATGAGCGAGCTCTTGTCAGAACGACCCCGGCTCTGGCGCTGTGAGCCAGAGCGCTGGAAGCCCTTCACGACTGCAGACGTAGACTTGACATAGATTTGCTTGTGAAGTTCCTCGATTAGCACCTCATGCAATTCCTGGAATACGCGAAAGGAGAAAGTAAAACTTGTTTTATTTAACGACGCCTCTCGAGTATATTGATTATATTCATCATCAGCTATTGCATGTCAAATATATGGTAATTCTGACATATTTCTTTGGAGGAAACCCACTACCGCCACATAGGCTACTCTTTCCGATAATCAGCAACGGGTCTTTTATATGCACTTTCCGACAGACAGGACAGCACATACCACAGCCTTTTGATGAACCAGTTGTGGACCACTGGTTGGAAAGGGAAATAGCCCAAACTGCAAATGGGTCCACTGAGAAGGATCGGTCGGATGACCGACAGCTTCACAGGTGAACACACTACTGCCTGAGCTATGTCACGCTCCCCTCAGAACTCCGAATAAGCATGTTCACGAGGAATTCTAATAAATGGACGGCTGAACATCAGCAATCTGAGTGTATGCTCACCTCCTTCTTCGCAGTGAGCTCCATCCGCACGTCGCGGAGTGCATCCACTTCGAGCAGGTCCCCTTCGAGCTGCGCGACTGAGGATGAGAGCAGCTCAGTGGCATGCAGGTAGTGTTTCTGCTCGATGTAAGCGCCCAACTGGTGTCCCACGTGATTGATCTTCTCACTGCAAAGTGGCAAGCACAAAGCTGCATAATCCGATGAAAGCATCAAATTTACAAAGCCGAAACACTGGCTTAAGATTTGATCCTACATGTCCAACTTAAATACTGTTGCACTGATGACCAGATGCGGTGGCCGAATCGGTAGAGCGCAGGCTTTCCTTGCTGAAGGTTGGGAGTTTGATTCCCATCCGAGTCAAACCAATGACCTATAAAATTGATACTTGTCACTACCTAGCCTGGCACTCAGCATTACTAGGATAGGGAAAGAACTGGTTAACTCAGTCTCAGGATAATGTGTCTGAGTGCGATATCAGGTCATGGTGCCAGCAGCTTGATCTCCTAGTGGGGTAGCACTATAAAATCACCATAAATGCGCACTGTCACAAGTCGGTACCCATCCTGATATGACGTTAGATGTTTCCAGGATGTAAAACTCCAACAAACAAACAAAACAAATGCACTTATTAAGCAATTATTGCAGTTTGGTACCCATGTTATATGCTGCTATGCTGAAAAATGCATAAGAAAAATATATATCCAAACATTTTGGTGTGCACATAAAAAATGTATTATGTATAGCCGTGTTTACATGGGCGAGTTAAAACGCTTCATATAAAACCAGTTGTCTAGATCGATTTACATTTGGCGTGTAAACGCGACGCTATGGCGTTTTAGGGCTGAATCGATTCATATGAAACACTTCATGTATACCGGGTCGCGAGGTGGTTTTTATGAATCGATCTAGCTTAAGCGCGTCACACGCATGCGCAGTCGAGACCTTAGTTTGTTGACTTTCTGGTCGATCAAAAGCGCATATTATAGAATTTAGTCTATGAAACCTCTAGCTGTCCACAGATATTTTTTTCATCATTTATTTTTAGGGTTTCACTGCCCAGCAGAAGTTTTGACCGTTCCAAACCAATACGATTCAGTCCATACAGATCTAGGTCGAACCCACTCTCTACTGGCGACGTCGACTAACCGAAACTGGCGCTGGTTCATATGGACTTGCTCATGCGCAGATATCGATTTCCGCCTTCAAACTCGGTGCGTGTAAACACGCCACTAAATCGATTCATATAAATCGCTTTGTCTTAAATCGGTTTGGAATTGCCCGTGTAAACACAGCTTATGTTTTCACTTCAAATATGTCCAAAACGAACCACTCTTTTTTGAGGTGCATTAGTTGATTAAGCAGGGGAAATTTCTACCGTGGACAATTGGTCTTCTTCATTCCACTCTAGCCTAGATAGCGACAAGTATCACTTTTTACGTCATGGGTTTAACTCGGCCACAGTTTGAATCCCACTACATATGAAAACAGGAGGCGTCCGGTCAACTCATTCGGCCATCCCTTGACATTAAAAAGTTAGACCAAACTAAAATAAAGTAGATTATGACGATCAACCTAATATATTTATCTCAAAGTTATCCCTAAAAAGCTTTGGATTATGCAAGTTTAATTGTTATTTTAGCATACATTTGATCCAACATGGCGACGACGGACTTGTGCTCGATTCCTTCGATCCAGAGTTTTCGCAACTCATCGCGCTTACAGTGCAACAGGTTCTTACACGATTGGAGGTTGTCTTTGATTGCCCGAATTCGCTCTTGGGAATCTGATCAAAACATTAAGAGAGTGTCAAGATCTGGTCCGCTGATATTTTTGGAGGGTAAATATTTGTATTTGTCTGAATACATATTTTGTCAGCGCCGAGGCACTGGTTGGAGCGATCACATTTGGTTTGTAACATGGTGATGGGGAAGTGGAATGTGCTGCATTGTGTATTCAATCACGTATTCCTTGCAGTGAATATTCATATTCTAGAAAGCCCGTCACATTGCACTTTCCGGTTTTCTTATTTTAGAATAACACTATTGATCATAATTGGCTGGCCTCCCATACCATGTCCAAGATTAACACTTATCACGCCTTCAACTGTAAACCTAAATAAATGTAGACGATAACTTTTGCACAGATTCTAAAGGCCATGGAAATACTCACATTGATGTAGTCATATTTAGGAATGAAAGTGGTGTCCAATAAAAAACCGCAGAAATCAAGCCGAGACTTTGGCGCCAACGACAAATTTCCACGAAAATCCGGATTTCTCCCCATATAATTAACACTGTCACTAATGTCAGGGAATCGTCGAAAAATGCCGGAAGTCAGGTTTCAACTGTCTTTGTTTTGATTGTATTATCGCCCAAGCCTAACTTTCTTATCTCGGTTTTATGTTCTACTAACATCTAAGATCATATAAGGACATGGTTCGGACTACTCAATTGATATACACGTATATCAAATATATTGACAATGTGTGAACGTTCATCAGTGACTATCAACAATGGCGGAAATCCGCGAAATCTCAGATCTTTCATACCTGCATATTACACCAGTTATCATGGTAGCTGAGGTAAATATCAGTAAAATTGTGTATCTAACAGCTATTAGTTATCTCACTCTAATACTTACACTGATATACACTCTATATACCAATCTTGGGGTAAATACTCCTGACCTGAACAACGGCTGGAAGACCAGTGCTTCAGTGCATTCCAAATAATAGCAGAATACATGTTCATATGAAGATCTACATGTTGTGCATATGTCAAAGTTGGGAGGAAAAAATTCACTTTTTGATTTTGATCTTATACAAATTGAGAAAAACGTTAAAATTAACCATGTAACATCTATCCATAACATCATTTTAACACGCACAACAATTTCAAACAAGATTTGATTGATTACTGTGAAGCAAAAAAGATTGTCTTTCAAGAAAAAAGTTTTAAAAGAAGTTTGGGTAGATGCAAGGTATCAATAAGCAAATTTTCACATCTTCATTTTAGCACAAAATCATATAATCATATTTTAGTAAAGAAATTGAGTGATAAATTAAATACATGTAGTATTGCTAACATACTTAATACACAGAGGCAACAATAACTATCTTTTTGTTCTTTCTCTTTTTTTTAAATTGAGGCTGTATTTATACTGTCCATAGCATATAAGCCCGGGTACCCAGACTTGTTTTTAATGCTGGGAAGTTGTAGTGTTGGTGTTATCTTACCAAACAGGAGCTGCTGATAAGTTATTTGATTGCCTGCATTTCAGTAGCAGATAGATAATTGGTTGGTATGGTTAGTAGCCTATGTTAGTTTTTTTGGCTTTTTTTTGGCATATATGCTACCCTCCAATATAAGAATTAATCATTCCTCCAATATAAGGCTTAATCATTAAGAATGTAAGATGGAAACTAAATATGTGGTACACAGTTTCTGACAACAACACAAACATCAAAATGCGTTGATAATTTCAAGAGGTAGGTGGGTGGTTCATGTATATTATATTTCGACACCAGAATACTTACTTGTTACACGCGCAGATATTTTACTGAACGCTTGAAGAATCGAAGTGAGATCCGTCAGATGTTCTGAAAAAAATGTCGCATTTTATTAGGAAAAATTATGGACTGTTAATTCCAGTGTGAAGGTAAGTTCGAACCATAGAGACCTTAAATCTGACTTTTGCTTAATTCCAGTAGTCAAACAGTCATAACACTATAATAATTAAATATATGTAATATGTTTTCTTTCATTTTCCGTTTTGTTCCATATCCACATTGCTCATTGTACATGCGGTTCAAACAATTTGGGTGTCAAAACGGAAAAACAATTTGGCTTCAATATTTATGTGTGGATTTATTTTATTTGTTTAAATCTAGTAATGTGACTATGGATTAATTTGGGTAATGGTAAATGATGTCACACTAAAAGATAAAGTGTCATCCCATTATTCCAATTGTATTAATTGTGTGCCTAATATCTGGCTAGGAAATTTGAGGATTTGGAATGACGGTTTGAGGGACAGGTATGAGTCAATCTGAGAAAGTCGCAAGCAAAGTTCATACACAAATTAGGTACCCGATTCAACAACATTCAATCTCATCTTCAATGACATTTTCAGGAACATCTTGAAGAACATTTTCAAGTTTATCTTAAAGAACATTTTCGAAAACATTTGCAAGAGGACATGCAATACTTTCATACCAAAATTGTATACAATCTACTTAACGGTAATTAATGTTGGGAAAACAATTCCACAAAGCTGACAGGAATTCGTAAAAAACTAATTCACCTAAAATATTTTCCATGTTGCCGGTAACATGCATAATTCAATGCCTTGTCCACGGGCCCCATAGTGATGCCTACCTTAGATACCAAATGCAGTACAGCATTCGGTAACCCTGACTATAGTTGACTTCCGGGCACTCTGCTCGATTGAAATCATTCTTCACTGTTTCACCAACCTGTGATGACCCTTGGTTGAGTTAAGACAGTGATATTTGAAGTACCATCCCACCATCCCAACTAGCCACCTTTTTTCTGATAGCCATACTAAAAGTAGACCACCAGATTCAAGAACATAGTTAAATTCTAGAATATTTGAGGGCATTCGAACCAAAACACTAAATTCAAGAACATCCAAGACTTTCGGCGACTTAAGAATCATATGCAACAATATCAGCAATGTCGCCACTTCTCCAAATGAATAGACTAAAGAGGTGCTTACCGTTCAATAGTTTGTCCAACTTAATGTCACTCTCCCGATAAGACTTCTCTAAGCGACCTTTCTCCCTTTCTCGTTCTTCAAAATTTGTACTGAAAATAATCAAAATGGATAAAGACAATAAATCAGCAAAATAGGTCAAAATAAATATTATAATTAGCTATCAACAACAAAAATGGATGTCACAGGTTATATGATTAATTGAATTCATCAGAATAGTAGTTGAAAAATAACTCAGTATAAGCTAAACACCTGACCCAATTATCATTATAATTCACGTACTTTTCGGGAAGTCACTACATAATTATAGGATAAAAGTCATACAGGATATAGAGAGAAAATGGGGTTGTGGGGTTTAAAAAAAAAAATTATTATAAGGCTATTTTCACTAATCTGGTGAATCTAATTAATTATATAACATGGGACATCCAATTTTATTGTTACTACATGCATTGAGTATAAGCAGGGGAGTTTTCAACCCCGGACTATTGATCTTCCTTCTTCCACTGTTCCTTGTTCTATCCTCGTAAGACTGCACTCTAGATAACGACTAGTATCAATTTTTAATGCTTTTGGTTTGACTTGGGCAAGGTTCAAAACCGATGTTCAAATCACATGACCTGCCAAAATGAAAAGTGGGCACACAACTCATTTCCGCCTGGCTTAAAATCAATAATTAAGTATCGATTGATAGCTGACACTGGTAGTACTACTTGGGAGATATGGAGTCGGCATGGTATATTTGGAATATTTGGGAGATCGGGATATCCGAACCCATGGGTTAGTGGGTTCATACCTTGGTCAAGTCAAACCAATAACATAAAGATTAATACTTGTCGCTTCATAGCCAGGTGCTCTGCATTATTAGGATAAGGACTGGTTGGCTCAGTGTCAGGATACTGTGAATGAGCGGGATATCAGGTCATGGTGCTGGCGGCCTGGTCTCCCAGTGAGGCAGCACTAAAAGATTGCCATGAGTGCGCACTATCACAAGTCGGTACCCATACTGATAGGACCTTAGATGTTGCTAGGATGTAAAACAACAACAACAAACAAGGGATGGGGATTATTGTCCATAAATCTGTTGGGTTCTTGATAATGCTCTGGTTGTGCCCCTATGGACATGTATATATATATACAAATGATCATTGGATAAAATAAAGTAAACATAACCACCAAAGTAGCTATAATGTTGAACTATTAAATGGAAATCTAAAAAAATCTAAATATAGATTAGTATCAGTTATATAGATCATACTCTAAATGGAGAAAGCGTTCAAACACTCTTCCACGCAACAGGTTAACTAAACTGTCCATATTTGGTGGGTTCTTTTCAATATATATTTAGCTGTATGTGTGTGTGGGGGGGGGGGGCAGTTGCGAGATAAAATCGACTGGATTTACTAGAAACAGTAATGGAAGTCTAGACTCTAGATGAACAGTGCTATGTCATTTAGTATGGCATTGTAATATTTGTTTGGGTGTTTATGTCCGAGCAAAATATAGGGTCATATCAGGATGGGTAGTGATTTGTGACAGTTGGCACTCATGGCCATTTTATAGTGTTGTCCTACTGAGGGACCAGGCCGCTAGCACCATGATCCAATATCCCACTTATTCACATTATCCTAAAAATGATTAACCAGTCCTGGCCCTATCCTAGTAATGCCAAGCGTCCGGCTAGGTAGCAACAGGTATTAATTTTGTAAGTCATTGGTTTGACTCGGCATGGATTTGAACGCCTGACCTTCCTCATGGGAAAACAGTGCTTAGCCTACTGATTCAGCCAGCGTATTCGTCACATTGTGAGAGGGAAATCGTAGTGGATTATTCGCTTTACAGTACTTGATATCCTATTGAGACAGTTAGTGCTCAAATCGAAATCGTTAATAGCAAATATGGAAGAATACGGAGGGTGCACATGTCTGGTTATGGCTGAGGTTCTGTAGTTTTGATTGGTTGATTTAATCAAAATGCTTCTTCGTTGGACAGGCATACACAGAACACAGCCAGCTGAGATTTAGTGCATTTGACTGTTTTGACATCGTGAATGCCATTCAATTCAATTCGATTCTTTTATTTTAACTCTCTGCAAGGTATGTTTACAATAAATTGAGGTGATACAATAAATGCATACGAATTCCTTACAGACAGAAAGGATCCCAGAAAAGTGATGCTTATCTAGCTGGTCTCCATGATGCGAATGAACAAGTGATGACAATAACAAATTATTAAACTTAAGCTACATTTTTAACTAATGATTATGATGAGCTACTGATGCGTCTCTTCACAGTTAGTAAAAAACAAAGTAATGATAGGAATATTATATGTATATTGTGTCATGGATTCATGTACTTACATGCAGTATCAGTAGTTATTTTGCATGTATGTTAATAGGGGTAAATTTTATGTTCTTTGCCATATATTCTTTACTGGTAATTGATTTAGTATGCATTGAGATGGCTTATCTTTAGTTTTGTACAGAAGTTTTTCATAGTTTTAAGGTTTCTAATCTCTACTGGTATTGAGTTCCAGATATTGGTTCCTTGGTTTTCAGTTGTTATTTTGCCATATTTGTTTCTAGTGTGTTTGTGATGTATGTTATTTATCTGTCGTGTGTTATGGGAATGGACCTGATTGTTTTCTTTGAAGAGATTATCAAATATTTCAGGGAGGAGGCCATTCTTTTGCTTGTAAACAAATTTTGCAATGTATATTTTATAAATGTCAGTTACCATAAGTAAGTCCAGTCCATGCCATGAAAATTATTAATTCAATTGAGGTGTACCTCTTCAAAATGGCACAGGTCTGCCTTCTTTTTCTGGCCAATCCGAGACATTCGGAAGAACAGTGACACAGCTGATTAAGGATATGGATTTCTCTGTTTCAATTTTCAATCAACACGGCGTGGGCGTGTCATTGACATTTGTCAATAGTTGGACTGTTGGTTGGTAGGTACTAGCCTAGTAGTAGTACTAGTACTAGTAGCCTAAGTAACTTAGGCTACTAGTACTAGTACTACTACGAGGCTAGTACCTACCAACCAACAGTAGGCTACTAGTAGTAGTACTAGTACTACTACTAGGCTAGTACCTACCAACCAACAGTCCAACTATTAACTTAGGCTACTACTGAGTACTAGTGTCTAGTACTAGTATTTTAAGTAGGTTCATCCACATGACTAGGTACAAGATTCACCCCGTACTGCTGCAGTAGGGGTGCAAACCAACCCTATGTAAAAGGTGGCGAAAATGCGGGTAAAAGAATTGAGGGCCTAATTTAATAATCTAAGAAGCAACAATTATTCTTTACATCTGTTTCATTATTTACCCGCTACCTTTGAGTTGAAAAATATAATATAATATCTAGTTTAATAAGATTTAAAAGTGAAATCGACGGCGTTCTGCGGCCGCCATCTTGTCTTTTTTGCATTCTCTGCCATTTCACCAACTCTGTGCCTATAGAGGGAGTGCACGTGACGTCATCACTCAGCGGTTAGCCATCTTGGATTACACTTAATACCACCTATGGTGCCCCCTCTGTTATAGCAAGAACACTACCTCCACCATTGGCTCTACCTATAGTCATGGCCGCCGAAGTATGTGGCACCACCTAGTGGGTACTGCCCGAACCTTTCTAATCCTTTGCCAGAGCATCGAAAATGTCAACATACTGCGCTTTAGCAACAATCTTATGCTACGTGATTAAAAAAATACTTCCCCTCCATCAAAAAACCCTTTTCCACCAACTTTTGAGGCCAAACTGCTCAAAGCAGTGACAAATAAACCAACAAATCGGTAAATAAACACAATGTAAGACCTTCCAAGCCTTTCATATGTAATCCAATATGGCCACCGGAAGTTGTCTCGTGACACTATTGCAACCCCCTCTATCTGTATAATATGGGTAGCCATTTGATACTGGAGCCACATACTGGAGCCTCACTTCCATACTAACGCTATTTTCGCCCGTATTTATATAAGGCTGGTCTTCACCCGTGTACTACAAGTAGGGACGTCGTTCGCCGCGTGTCGCGATTCGACGTCATTTTTAAGCATACACTACGATCGATATCATACAAATCACTCACTTTACACCCCAATAAATTCGTGAATTGTTAATAGAATAACTTGAAACTTTGGATATCAAACCTATGAAATGAGCTCTGTACATCATTCCAATCAGCTAAGCTCTCCTCCTATTTGCTGCTATGTGGTGGAATTGTCATAATGAACTAGGCAGCAGTGAAGTCTGAAAATGGAGCCCAGTGGTTTGTCAAACATGTGCTATTTACATATCTAGGAATTGTTGGGAATTACTCTTAGAAAATTGAAAACACATCCACCTAGTGCAGAATAACCTGTAGATTACAAATCTGAATCAGCATGGATGATTTCTAAGGATTTCATAAAAAAAAATTTAAGTTCCATGCGGAAGTTACCATAGCAACCATACATATTCTAAAAGCATTTTACTTCTTTCTGATATGGAATCTTTATTAAATTTCCTAGCAGAGGGAATAGTATTTTTTTCGACCAATAAATTACCCAATGATTCACACTGAATATACCATGGTGTCAAGTATTTCAGTGTCCTTTTAAGAATAGACACCATTTTACCAACTATGTTTGAAAACTCCAAGCATAACCCTGCAATGCTTGTCAGGGATTAGCTTACTGAAAATGTGCATGGAGAGTGAGGTATGTTCCAATCACCTTAGTTACATAATAAATGCTAGCAAATCTGCCAATAGCTGCATTTCATTCCTTTTGCTTTGGCAGTCTGCTGTGAGTATAGATGTACTCTCCTTGACCTTTGATGTAAAAAAAAGAATCTAAGTCTAAGAATATCCATCAAATTCTAGGTCCTTCTAACTTGAAAATATCTAGTTCATACCCACATGGTAATTGTTGTGAATATGAAGTTTTATTGAGGATATTACAACAGATTCTCATACATATCAGAATCAACTGTTGCTATTTTCAACAAGATGTGTTTATTTCTTCATATTCTAGGCAGTTTTGTTGTTGTTATGGAATAAGTTAAATTGACATGGTTTATTATTAAAATGAATTTGTTTTGATTCTATTTCTACCAATGTATTTCAACTAATGGCCCTGTCACACTATGACGTAACACACCAGCATAGGGGGCAACGTGAAAATAAATTTGACGCGTTAAAATTCTCGGCGTAATATGTAAATACGGGACCAAGTTGGACGTCAATGCCATGTAGTTGACGTGAGCGTAACATCGGTATAGCGTAGTTATAAGGTGGTTCAATGAGTGAGGACAAAAGAATAATTAATTGTGTCAACGTGAGCCTAGCGAAACTCACAGATGTTACGCGCAAGCTAGACGTTTGTGAACTACGTCAGGACACATTTGCGAAACATATGAGCAACGTTAGGCACGCGTCACAGACACGTTTGACCTACGTTAACCCCATGTTGTCTTAGCGCGGACCGCACGTTCCTGCCGCCTGTGCGTCACTCTAGCGTAAGACAACATTGATCCAACGTAGCCGACGCACCTCTATCACACGCCTAACGTCGGCGTAACATGAGTATAACATCATCCCACGCAACTGCCTCACGTCGAGCTACGTAAAAAGTTTTGGGCATGTCCAAAACCTTGACATGCGCTGCTTTAACTCAACGTAACTCGATGTCTGCCTTACGTAAGCATGACGTAACTCGCCGTACCTCAACGTAATGACCAAAATTCACCTACGTCGGCTCACGTTAGCTCGTTATGTCGTAGTGTGACAGGCCTATTAGGCACACATGAAAACATGGTTGTGTAAACTAATATATGTATATTTGTATGTCTGGAATTCTGGTTATTCTAATTGTCATATTGAAAGATCTATACATATTGGTTATTGTTCTCATTTGTATTTTACTTCCTTAAATATTTGTTTATTCTAGAAGTTCATGTAGGTGCTTGTAATAGATTATTTCTACCACCAACCCACCACTTGGTGCTCGTGGCAAGGGAAATAATAGTTTTGGAGAGAAAACTAACTAATTAATGCACTGGGCACCCTATAAGTAACAGAAGCTAGCACATAACTTCAGCAAAATTGATTAAAATTAACAGATATTATATCACATTTTACAATGGCAGAGTGCTTTAGTTGATGTTGATCAAATTGATATTTTCTGCATTTATGATTTCTTAATTATAGAACTGAATGAATTTACAGTTACTACTGATCACATTTATGTTTCTTTATTAAGAAGCCAGGGCAACATCACACCCTGATAGTCTTTGATATTTAATTTTCTTTATTCATCCATGGTGTGGTTAAATTCTTTGCAATAAATATATATGGCCAAATAATTTGTTTAAATTGGTGATCATCCCCACCTCTGCCTGACATTTTTGTTAAGTGATTAAAAATGTGTCGGGCTAGCGGCAATCAATTTTTAATTCATTGGTTTGACTTGGCCAGATTTCTAACCCAGGAGTTCGAATCCCACGGCCTACCAGAAGGGGAGGTGGATGCACAAATCATTGAGCCATCGTGTCTGGCTACATATTACGTCTACATCAATTACAATTTTTAATGACAATGATAACCGCCAGTCTGACCCGTTCCTATTTAAAAAGGAAGATCATCAATTGATTTTTATTTGGCCAAAAATTGACCTTAAAGCTGCAGACTGATGAACACATCATATTTTCAAAAACAAAAGACTTACCTAGTTTTGAACCTACAGATCCAAATTAGACACTGATGCTCTTTGTTTCAACACAGGAGAGAATAATAAGTCAATTTAATAGAACCTGTTAGTGCTGAAGCCTATGGTATCTGTTTTGACAAGCACTCCAAAATTAATTTGCCATTTTTACACTTCAAATATCTCATAAGAAAGTTTTTTTAAGCAGTTACTTCAAACTAAATTATGGTAGACTATACCAATCAACCTAGTACCTCAGAAAATGACAGACTCAAAACCACCAGACTATGCTACTTTAACTTATTGTGTATTGATTGATTCATGGCTTAATAAAATTCTATACAGAGCAGTCCGTTTATTTACTGAATTATGGTTACAATTGCAATCATTTTCATAAGCTATCTTTGTACAGAACAGCTTTTATTATTTGTCCTGAATGGGATATTTTTTTATATCTTCCCTTAAAAATAAATGAATTATAATTTAATAGCAGGTACTCCAAACAAAGGATTGGGTGCTGATTTTGACTGGCCACTGGAAAAATAGGGGCACTTGCTCTCAGCACACTAACCCTCTTTGAACGTTGTTTGCTATGAAGGAGTTGGGTACGGTTCAAAGTTCAGTTCACCCCAAATTGTTCAGTTCACCCCAAAATAAAGAAGCCTTGACAAATGCATAGATACAATATTTTATTCCAGCACAGAGAATCACTCATGTAATTTTATTCTATAATTTTTTTTTTTTACAAACTTCTAAGAAAATAAAAATATGGCTTGATGCAAGGAACATGGGAAATGTGCATGATTCGGTGGGGCTATGTAGATATTAGCTGTTTTATATTAGTTGCTTTCCCCTGGTGCTTGGATGGAGTGGCCTTATATTTGTAAGCCAGTTTGGTCTCTGTATCAGAAAGCAACATTGTACATCATCAGCTGTTCCAGTTTTCCGTTCGTTACCCTGAGTATATTCATTTTGCACGTGCCTGGTTTCTCATCCATCTTGGGTGTGTTGAGCTGTATCAGTCATGGAGAGGCATATTATTAAGTGTCCTAAAGCTAATTCAACAAAATGAATCACCCCACATTACATAGTCAACTCTCCTGAAAAACTGAAACAGTCCTGCCCAAACCAACATTTGAGGACATGGGGAGTCTTTGTTTTCAAGACCTATAGATTACAACTGTGTCGCATGATGTGGATGATTTAGTAGGGAAGCGAGTAGAATACTTGACAATGAGAGTGGTCTGGAAGAAAGGAACTGTGTTGAGTGTTAGTAAGCAGTGTGGGAATAAATATTTGCATTTAGTTAAATGGGATAGTGAGGAAGTTTGTGAGGTGTATTTGAAAGAAATCCTGCAGAGTGGAGCATTGAGAGTGATACCACTGTGTGTAAATGATTTGGTTGGTAAAAAGGTGGAGCAACGGTTTAGGGATGAGGAGTCTGGTATGGAAAGTTGGTGGACAGCAACTGTGGTAGATGTGGTAAATGCTAAATCTGAGAACCCAGACTTTGTGGTTGTTTTTGAGGAAGAAGATGATGAAAGTGAGGGAGATTGGCGATTTAAACTGTTGGATGATTATGTAAATGGAGATTTGAGACTGTGTGATTGCTAAGGAGTGGACCTAAATGGCTGGATGAATGTATTTATATGAGTATCTTTGGAACTTTGACTGGCAACGCCCATGGACACAGAATATGACTACGATTCAAACAGGAACAAAACTATGACTAAATGAATTTTACTGGATTGCCCACGGAATACGAATATCATTTAGTTATATATTTTTACATTGTTTATTTATCTTGTTATAACTTGTTATTTCTCTATTACTATTAGACAAGTTGCAAAGCGAAATTGTGTTTTGGATTATCCGATCAATCCTGCAAACTTCACCTAACTATAATACTTTCATTGTTAATTGATACCTGAGAAAACTTTCTTTCATTCCTCTGACAATTTCTTTGGATTGAATTGACTAATGGCATTTTATGTGTACGGTGGGTTTGTTTAACATCCCATAATATTCAATGTTTGCAAATATAATCTGAAACAAACAATTTCATCGCATAGGCCATGATAGAGATACCATTAATTATATTAATGTGATATGTAAATGAACAAAGCAGTTTTTATACTTTTAATAGTCGTTTTTCATACTTTTTCCCTTTCAATATTTCCTTTAATCACATTTTCGGTCATTTATTTTCCTACTGACAACTTATATCTTTATTGCTATATTTATTATTTATTAGTGGCACTTTAAGAATCCACTTTAGTTCAATGGGTCCAAGTTTGGACCATAAAATAAGTATTTCTAATCCTACTAATGAGTTTTCTCCCATCCTCCTCTATTTAATGTAATGGGCATCTGAAGGATAGTGTGTAAGAAATTGTTGACAGAACAAGTTCAATATATGCAGTAGATACCTCTAACCATTTCCTATTACAAATTTTCTGTTTTTCCTTTCAGTTATTATTATTCCTAGTAGTAGTACTAATACGTAATAGTAGTGCAGTAATAGAAGCTTAAAGTTGCATGATTCGATAAGTTTTCAAAATCACAATGTAAACATACATTTTCAAAACCACAATGTTTTCTTATATTTGATCAAAAATAGATACCTGTGCACATTTATTCCAGTACAGAAGGAGTGCTAAGCAAAATTAATAGAACATTTCACTGCTGAAACATGATGTCCAACATGTCGGTGTGCCACCAAAATAAATTTGGCATGTTCTCTTCAAATATTTCAAACGTTAACCTTTTAAAATAAAAGGTAATTTAAACTAAAACAAAATAGACAATGATCATTAACCTAAGATATATAATTTAAAATATGGCAATAATTTAAAACCATCGGATTATGCAACTTTTATAATCATAGAATATCAAGTCTTAGTCCCTATTTTTTCCCGATCACCATCAATGGGGACCACAAGACACTTCTCTTGCTATACACTAGGTGGCAGCACCAGTTCCCAGTCCAAATCGGCCATCATGGTTGGATAGAGGGGTGTAGGTGTGTGTGTGGGGGTGGTTTAGGGATGTGTGTGGTGGGGGTGTGGGTGTGTAGGTGTGTGATGAGGGTTTAGGGGTGTGGTGGGGGTGTAGGTGTGTGGTGGGTGTGTAGGTGTGTGATGAGGGTTTAGGGGTGTGGTGGGGATGTAGCTGTGGGGTGGGGATTTAGGGATGTGGTTGGGGTGTAGGTGTGCGGTGGGGGGTGTAGGTACATGTGTGTGCTGGGGGTGTAGGTCTGTGCTGGGGGTTTAGGGATGTGGTGGGGGTGTAGGTGTGCGGTGGGGTTTAGGGATGTGGTGGGGGTGTGTGATGGGGGTTTAGGGATGCTAAAGATTGTGAGGTGCTGCTCTGCAAGACCCCCCTACACCTCCACCACAAACCACCTCCACCCCACCACACACATGGTCAACCCCCACCACATTCCTAAGCTCCCACCACACCCAACACCCCACCGCACCCACCCCACCACACCTAAATCCCCATACACCCCCACCACATACACCAAAATCATCACCACACCCCTATACCTCCACAACACACCCACCACACAACCATATGCCCCCACCACACACACACCACTCACACCTACACCCCAACCACACCATACCCACTCACCCCTACACCCCCACCGCCCACCCCTAAATCCCCCCAGAAAAATCCTCACCACAGCCCTACACCTCCATCACACAAACATACGCCCCCACCACCCACCTACCATACACCCCAACCACACCATAACCACTCACCACACACCCTTACACCCCCATCACACACACACCACAATCCTCACAACACCCCTACACCTCCACAACACACCCACCACACCAACATACACCCCCACCCCCCACCCCCAATACCACCACACAAACATACTCCCCCCACCACCCCCCACCTACACCCCCCCCACCATACCCCCGCCCCCACAACACACCCCTAAATCCCCATACACCCCCACCACACACACCCGAATCCTCCCCACACCCCTACACCTTCACAACAAATGGGACCGGCATGATTCGATAATGGGTAACCTATCTGAGGGATATTAGGTAATAAATTCATAGCAGGAAAATAGAAATATGTGTGATGAATATCGTAAAATTATTCGCTAATTACAGGACCAATGTTATTAATCTCACATAATGTCAAATCATTTTTTTCCAACAAAATAATGATCTGTCAATTCATTTTTTCCAATGAAATAAAATTATGTTTGGGGAAATCATGCAAATGAAGGTGGTCATGTTTGACCTGCCCTAAATACATCAAAATAATTTTATATCAAGCCAAAATTGCTATATTATTGTTCCTATAGATCCATAGATTAAGTGCCAATCATTAGAAACAAAATTTGAATTAATTATTTTTTTTACATATTTCAACCCTTTTTCATTTTTGTGCTCATTTGGACTGCTCTGAAAATGACTATGTCCAACAAGCCAAATTAAGGATTTTCCCATTTTCCAAATGCTCTAATTAATTTCAAACTTGATTTTTTAGTCTTATATTCATATATATGCTAGATGGCATATCAGGCAATGGATTAATGTAGTTAAATTAGATACTAAATCATGTATTTAGACGGTACAACCCATCAAATATGCCAATTCAGACAGCCCATGAGGTTGGCTTGCCTGGCAAATTGGCTGGTCAAATAAATACCCAGTTTTGGCTCACATAAATTGCCATAGCGCGATAAATATGTACCGCAGAGCAACAAAAGTATATATATTCTTAATCCTCACAATGAGCTCTATCGATTTAGCATGGTTTCAATGCAATCAGAACAACTTTGAAAAATGGCCGACGTCCCTC